>WNGS01135249.1:15830-27486 GCA_020271785.1 Procambarus virginalis
GTCATCAGTGATGAGTCGCTGTGATCGTCATCAGTGATGAGTTATTGTAGTCGTCATCAGTGATGAGTTACTGTGGTCGTCATCAGTGATGAGTTACTGTGGTCGTCAACAGTGATGAGTTACTGTGATCGTCATCAGTGATGAGTCGCTGTGATCGTCATCAGTGATGAGTTACTTTGGTCGTCATCAGTGATGAGTTACTGTGGTCGTCATCAGTGATGAGTTACTGTGGTCGTCAACACTGATGAGTTACTGTGATCGTCAACAGTGATGAGTTACTGTGGTCGTCAACAGTGATGAGTTACTGTGATCGTCATCAGTGATGAGTCGCTTTGATCGTCATCAGTGATGAGTTACTGTGATCGTCATCAGTGATGAGTTACTTTGGTCGTCATCAGTGATGAGTTACTGTGGTCGTCAACACTGATGAGTTACTGTGATCGTCAACACTGATGAGTTACTGTGATCGTCAACAGTGATGAGTTACTGTGGTCATGGTGGTGAGTTACTGTGGTCATGGTGATGAGTTACTGTGGTCATGGTGATGAGTTACTGTGGTCGTGGTGATGAGTTACTGTGGTCGTGGTGATGAGTTACTGTGGTCGTGGTGGTGAGTTACTGTGGTCGTGGTGATGAGTTACTGTGGTCGTGGTGATGAGTTACTGTGGTCGTGGTGATGAGTTACTGTGGTCGTGGTGATGAGTTACTGTGGTCGTGGTGGTGAGTTACTGTGGTCGTGGTGGTGAGTTACTGTGGTCGTGGTGGTGAGTTACTGTGGTCGTGGTGATGAGTTACTGTGGTCGTGGTGATGAGTTACTGTGGTCGTGGTGATGAGTTACTGTGGTCGTGGTGATGAGTTACTGTGGTCGTGGTGATGAGTTACTGTGGTCGTGGTGATGAGTTACTGTGGTCATGGTGGTGAGTTACTGTGGTCGTGGTGATGAGTTACTGTGGTCGTGGTGGTGAGTTACTGTGGTCGTGGTGATGAGTTACTGTGGTCGTGGTGATGAGTTACTGTGGTCGTAGTGATGAGTTACTGTGGTCGTGGTGATGAGTTACTGTGGTCGTGGTGATGAGTTACTGTGGTCGTGGTGATGAGTTACTGTGGTCGTGGTGATGAGTTACTGTGGTCGTGGTGATGAGTTACTGTGGTCGTGGTGATGAGTTACTGTGGTCGTGGTGATGAGTTACTGTGGTCATGGTGGTGAGTTACTGTGGTCGTGGTGATGAGTTACTG
This sequence comes from Procambarus virginalis, assembly GCA_020271785.1. NCBI lineage: Eukaryota > Metazoa > Arthropoda > Malacostraca > Decapoda > Cambaridae > Procambarus > Procambarus virginalis. The sequence goes on from WNGS01135249.1 coordinate 17,068, forward strand.
TGTCAACAATTACTGTGGAGAAAAGTAATTGATGACAAACGAATTGTACAAAAATTATAAGAGAAATGATGCAACTTGATCAAGGTAGTGGTGACCCATCACAGCTGGAGTGATGACCCATCACAGCTGGAGTGATGACCCATCACAGCTGGAGTGATGATCATCAGAGCTGGAGTGGTGACCCATCACAGCTGGAGTGATGACCCATCACAGCTGGAGTGATGATCATCACAGCTGGAGTGATGACCCATCACAGCTGGAGTGATGACCCATCACAGCTGGAGTGATGACCCATCACAGCTGGAGTGATGATCATCAGAGCTGGAGTGGTGACCCATCACAGCTGGAGTGATGACCCATCACAGCTGGAGTGATGATCATCACAGCTGGAGTGATGACCCATCACAGCTGGAGTGATGACCCATCACAGCTGGAGTGGTGGCCCATCAGAGCTGGAGTGGTGACCCATCACAGCTGGAGTGATGACCCATCACAGCTGGAGTGATGACCCATCAGTGCTGGAGTGGTGGCCCATCAGAGCTGGAGTGGTGACCCATCAGAGCTGGAGTGGTGACCCATCACAGCTGGAGTGGTGACCCATCAGAGCTGGAGTGGTGACCCATCACAGCTGGAGTGGTGGCCCATCACAGCTGGAGTGGTGACCCATCACAGCTGGAGTGGTGACCCATCACAGCTGGAGTGGTGACCCATCAGTGCTGGAGTGGTGACCCATCAGTGCTGGAGTGGTGACCCATCACAGCTGGAGTGGTGACCCATCACAGCTGGAGTGGTGACCCATCACAGCTGGAGTGGTGACCCATCAAAGCTGGAGTGGTGACCCATCACAGCTGGAGTGGTGACCCATCACAGCTGGAGTGGTGACCCATCAGAGCTGGAGTGGTGACCCATCAGTGCTGGAGTGGTGACCCATCAGTGCTGGAGTGGTGACCCATCAGTGCTGGAGTGGTGACCCATCACAGTTGGAGTGGTGACCCATCACAGCTGGAGTGGTGACCCATCAGAGCTGGAGTGATGATCATCAGAGCTGGAGTGGTGACCCATCACAGCTGGAGTGGTGACCCATCAGAGCTGGAGTGGTGACCCATCAGCGCTGGAGTGGTGACCCATCACAGCTGGAGTGGTGACCCATCAGTGCTGGAGTGGTGACCCATCAGAGCTGGAGTGGTGACCCATCAGTGCTGGAGTGGTGACCCATCACAGCTGGAGTGGTGACCCATCAGTGCTGGAGTGGTGACCCATCACAGCTGGAGTGGTGACCCATCAGAGCTGGAGTGATGATCATCAGAGCTGGAGTGAAGACCCATCACAGCTGGAGTGATGATCATCAGAGCTGGAGTGAAGACCCATCACAGCTGGAGTGATGATCATCAGAGCTGGAGTGGTAACTCATCAGAGCTGGAGTCATGATTTATCAGAGGAACTGGATTAATGACTAATCAGAGATGGAGAATGACCCATCAGAAGGAGCTGGAGTGATGATCCATTAGAGCTGGAGTGAGAACCCATCAGATGAGCTGCAGTATGAACCCATCAGATGAGTTAGGCAGCAGGCCTCTCGCCCTTCCAAGGGGCCCAGTTGGGACGCGGGATGATGGGACTGTTGCACGGGGCGGGTTGGTTACTGCAACCCAACACTCAAGTTAATGACCTCACCAACACACACAAACAAATAACCATCATTATAAAATAATAATAAATTCATCGGTGTATTCTAACTCTGATGAATGACTGCTTTTTGAACATAATAGTACCAAATATTATGAACAAAAATACAGAATATATATTTAAGTAAACTGGTCACTCCCTCATCAGAGGGCGGGTGTTTGAGCCTCCTAGTTTAATTGGAAGACGATTTATGATACTTGTTCGAGGTTGTTTACATGAAAAATTAACTGTAGAATGTATTATACTAATTATAAATTTACACAACGTTTCGAACCTATAAGGTTCATTCTTAAGTGATGGGACAAGACAAGGTATATAGGATTTATTTCACTGGGAGGTCAGGTACATACAATTAGGTGAGGAGGGAGAAGTAAAGATTAGATGCATGGACCAATAACCTATTGATACTAAGATTAGTCAGGTGTAGTGGGCATAACGTTTTGGGCAGTGTTTTTTTTTTGCACCACACAGAACTGGCAAAGCCACAAACGTCAAAGCCAGGCAGATGGCCGAATTTGGACGTAATTTGAAAATGAAAAAAAAAATGAAAATAAATTTGGGATTTTTTTTTTCAACGACAGTAAGTTAAGGGTCCTCTGATAGGTTAGGTGGGCAGGAAATTCTCATAAAGTTTCAAAACGTTATGAAAAACGTTAATTTAAAGTGTCCTCTCATAACCTCCGCGCGTACGCCGGACGACTCAAATAGAAAACGGAACAGAACGTCATTTTTGTGAGCCGATTTCATTTCAAATTATGTCCAAATTTGGCCATAGCGCGCATACGAGCCAAAAGTGACGTTATTTTTAAGAGGACGGGTTGCACTGGCACATCAGTCAACGAACTGGGGGAGGAGTGGCTGGCTCGCCTGAGCGGGCTTCCCTTCCACTCTGTCGGGGGAGAGGCCGCGCTAGTTGGATGACGATTTGATTCATTGATTTTGTTTAGGAGAAGTTCTTTGGCTCTGTTCGGTCGTAAGTTGCAATTTTAACCAATTAGAGGTTTGTATTGGTTCGCCTACATTTCTGGGTGTCTTCCAAGGTCGATGACAGACATGTCAACCTCTAAATGTAGAGTGTTGATATGGCCATTGTACCCCGCGCCTCTCTGAGGGGGCCAGGTTCTGGCTCATGGCCCTCGGTGGGCACTGGAACTCCACGGACTGATGGCACCAAACTAATATGGCACATGCCAGTTTGACAGCTTCAGGGAGCCGTTGGGGCGCCCCACAGAAATGCACAATTGTTAAACGATTTGGCAGATGTATTCCGGGGAACATAGGATTAAGGACTTGCCCGAAACGCTATGCATGCTAGTGGTGATCAAGAATGTAAGAATTCTTGTATATATAAATAAAAAAAATCGCTTCCACACTCACTTGTCTTTTTGTCTCTTATTACCCTACTCACTCGCCCCTCATAACCACCATCCATCACTCGTTACTCTCAACCTCCAACACTCACTCACAAAGAATGAAAAAAATGTTAATTAGCTAAAAAAAATATTAATTTTCGAATTCAGCTGCAGAAAGCAGAAAAAAAAGAATCATGATAGCAACATAGAAAACGTTGTAGAAACATAAAACTTTGAGAGTAACTACGATAAACTGGCCAAGTGAGCCAGACCTCCCTCAAGCTTGAGTCTTTGTACCCTAAACAAGAAATTGGTAACCAGAAATAGACAATAGAATTAGTAGACAATAAACTTACAATCTGCTGTTGGTCTGCATGAAGGCGAGTGGCTGGACGGCGGCAACGTTGGCGTTGTCACACATGATCCTGGCCCAGGAGCTAAGACGGATCTGCTGCAACTGAGCTGTAAGGGAACACAGTGGTCAGTATTGGTGAGGGTCACTGTCGGGTCAGTATTGGTGAGGGTCACTGTCGGGTCAGTATTGGTGAGGGTCACTGTCGGGTCAGTATTGGTGAGGATCACTGTCGGGTCAGTATTGGTGAGGGTCACTGTTGGGTCAGTATTGGTGAGGGTCACTGTCGGGTCAGTATTGGTGAGGGTCACTGTCGGGTCAGTATTGGTGAGGGTCACTGTCGGGTCAGTATTGGTGAGGATCACTGTCGGGTCAGTATTGGTGAGGGATCACTGTCAGGTCAGTATTGGTGAGGATCACTGTCGGGTCAGTATTGGTGAGGATCACTGTCGGGTCAGTATTGGTGAGGGTCACTGTCAGGTCAGTATTGGTGAGGATCACTGTCGGGTCAGTATTGGTGAGGGTCACTGTCAGGTCAGTATTGGTGAGGGTCACTGTCAGGTCAGTATTGGTGAGGGTCACTGTCGGGTCAGTATTGGTGAGGATCACTGTCGGGTCAGTATTGGTGAGGGTCACTGTCAGGTCAGTATTGGTGAGGGTCACTGTCAGGTCAGTATTGGTGAGGGTCACTGTCGGGTCAGTATTGGTGAGGATCACTGTCAGGTCAGTATTGGTGAGGATCACTGTCGGGTCAGTATTGGTGAGGGTCACTGTCAGGTCAGTATTGGTGAGGGATCACTGTCGGGTCAGTATTGGTGAGGGTCACTGTCGGGTCAGTATTGGTGAGGATCACTGTCAGGTCAGTATTGGTGAGGATCACTGTCGGGTCAGTATTGGTGAGGGTCACTGTCGGGTCAGTATTGGTGAGGGTCACTGTCGGGTCAGTATTGGTGAGGATCACTGTCGGGTCAGTATTGGTGAGGGTCACTGTCGGGTCAGTATTGGTGAGGATCACTGTCAGGTCAGTATTGGTGAGGGATCACTGTCAGGTCAGTATTGGTGAGGGTCACTGTCAGGTCAGTATTGGTGAGGGATCACTGTCAGGTCAGTATTGGTGAGGGATCACTGTCGGGTCAGTATTGGTGAGGGATCACTGTCAGGTCAGTATTGGTGAGGGTCACTGTCGGGTCAGTATTGGTGAGGATCACTGTCAGGTCAGTATTGGTGAGGATCACTGTCAGGTCAGTATTGGTGAGGGTCACTGTCGGGTCAGTATTGGTGAGGATCACTGTCGGGTCAGTATTGGTGAGGGATCACTGTCGGGTCAGTATTGGTGAGGGATCACTGTCAGGTCAGTATTGGTGAGGGATCACTGTCGGGTCAGTATTGGTGAGGGATCACTGTCGGGTCAGTATTGGTGAGGGATCACTGTCAGGTCAGTATTGGTGAGGATCACTGTCGGGTCAGTATTGGTGAGGGTCACTGTCGGGTCAGTATTGGTGAGGGTCACTGTCGGGTCAGTATTGGTGAGGGTCACTGTCGGGTCAGTATTGGTGAGGATCACTGTCGGGTCAGTATTGGTGAGGGATCACTGTCAGGTCAGTATTGGTGAGGGATCACTGTCGGGTCAGTATTGGTGAGGGATCACTGTCGGGTCAGTATTGGTGAGGGTCACTGTCGGGTCAGTATTGGTGAAGGTCACTGTCAGGTCAGTATTGGTGAGGGTCACTGTCAGGTCAGTATTAGTGAGGGATCACTGTCGGGTCAGTATTGGTGAGGATCACTGTCAGGTCAGTATTGGTGAGGATCACTGTCAGGTCAGTATTAGTGAGGATCACTGTCAGGTCAGTATTAGTGAGGGATCACTGTCGGGTCAGTATTGGTGAGGATCACTGTCAGGTCAGTATTAGTGAGGGATCACTGTCGGGTCAGTATTGGTGAGGATCACTGTCAGGTCAGTATTGGTGAGGGATCACTGTCGGGTCAGTATTGGTGAGGATCACTGTCGGGTCAGTACAGGAGACGGTCAATGAGGGGTCAGTACAATTGGGGTCACTGTGGGACCTCCTGAGATCTTAGATCTTAATAATCTCATCTTAGATTGATTGAGATCTAAGATCTCAAAGATCTAAGATCTCTAAGATCTAAGATAAATGGATGAATGAAAGCAGTCCCATTGGCCGCGTTCCTTCGGGTATTGAGAGGGTTATGAGGGATAACATCCAGATGAACACCTCTAATAAACTCCAGTTCCCAGACTAGCAGGACTACAGAAAAGACATAGCCATATTTCAATAGAAAACATTACCGCAGGTACATCGGCAGTCAGGATTAATGGTAACCTGGTCAGAAGGTCAAGAAGGATAAGAGGACTGGACCCAGAATAACAGCCTCAGAGATCAGACAAACATACACCGAGCTGACGGCAGAGCGGCATCACTCCTCGCCATCAGTTGACTCCCCAAGTGGACACAATGCATCCCAGATGTTATAAAGTTAGGGCTAACCCCCCTCGATGGACACGCCTTTGGAAAGAGTGACATTCTAAAGATTCAAAAAGACGTGGCCGGCATCACATCCATTGACATTAGTCATGAAGGTGAGGATGTTGCGCTCTTCTTTTCATGCGCGGAGGACTTGGAAAAACTCCTGGTCAACGAACTCCCACTTCGCACTGAGCACCATCTCAATCTTAACTATCCAAAGCAGTTTCTGGCAGAAAGAACAAATTTTGTCAGCAGGGTCAGCCAATGGATATCTGCTGACCGAAAAAAAGTAAGATCATTCGCAACATCGAGAACAAAAATCTATCCCTGGGCGTGTTTCAATCGTTCTGCAGCGATGATAGAACAACAATTAAGGTAAGTTTCACCTCATTAGCAGCGGTTACCCAGGCTGCCACACAAGGGTTCTACTGCTTAGGCCTAAAGATACCACCTCACCAAGTGAGACAGGAATGATACCAAGAGCTCCAACAGTGCTTCAAGGGTTACGAGCTCTCCCACCCCACCAACAAGCGTCAGCAACCCGTCCAGAAGTGCAGCCTGTGCGCACTGGACCATCACTACTCCATGTGCAAGGCAACAACCCATCGCTGCTTGTTCTGCGGTGGCGATCACCCGCAGACAGGTAAACATCAAGGTCCAGGTTGAAGCCAAGAGAAACAACCCGTCTACCTCCACGGCCAGAGTCTCAGGTGCTCAACCCACCACCTCAGCTCCCACCAACCGACCAGAAGACTTTCCATTTTTATCAAATAGTGGCTCCTCCAACCAGGCAATCCAGCCTTCACAATGGGGACCCAAGGCCCCTCAGGCTCCTTCGCACCCCCTTGAAGCACGTGCAGGCATTATCCCTGGGCTTATTAGACTAGTGGAGAGGCTTGCCGGACTAGACAACCACCGTTACGTCAGTGAACTGAACGCATTATACCAAGCCAATGGCCTGGACCTCATCATAGCCCATGGGGAAAGTCTCATTACTTCCCCTACTACACAGGGGACTTCCAAAAGGTCGACCACAAGGTCAATCTCAACTCAGACCCCAGCTCCACCAAAGACCCAGGCTGCACAAACAGCAGCACCCTCCACTCTAGCTCCCAACACTCCTGCCATCACCATCTCAGCAAACGCACTAGCAGACATGCTGTCTACAAATACTAACAGCACCACCAAAGCTCCTGAAATAGCTTCTACCACTAATCCACGACATCTGGACCTATCTCAGGTTGCGAGACGAAAGACAATATGATCAACTACGGATGTTACGGACTCCTCAGATGAGGAAATCTTAGTAGGAGCTCCACCACCGCATCACAAATACGACACCTACTCGGTACAAGACCTCCTCATGGATGCCACCTCACCAAACTCCGACGTCAGCACGGCCACATAAACTCGCAGCAAGCCTCAAAGAACCTCCCATTGACACTCATTGTTCCAGTGTTCAGTGTTCAGTGTCAGCAGTCAGTGTCAGTGTTTAGTGTCGGACAGTCACTGAGTGTAGTAGTACACATTTACAGTCACTCCCTCAGTTACTCTTTTAGTACAGTGTAACCATGTCTCCCCAGGATATGACTTTCCTAACCTTCCTTCTTGAATTATTAACGTCAGAAGGACACAGTGATCTAGTAGCAAGAGCAAGGAAAATTGCTGAAGACGACCCAATCCTAAACGAAACACCGTGGCAACTTGTAGGCAACGGAAAGGCAAACAAACGAAGAAGAACCGAAGAAACGTCCAAAGAAATCAAACCAGAACTCAAGAGCAGCACCCAAACCAATGCCAAGGACCATATTCAAGACCAAAAAACCAGTAGATGGTCCCACTTATGCTTACATTGCCGCACTGGAAAAAAATAATCCAGGATCAGATCTTAGAGCCAAACCCGACATTAGAGGTAGATATAACATATCCACAGCTAATCCGGATATAATCACAACCTCAGGAACACAGAACACCTAGTTGAACTGAAACCAGAAGAAAAAATCACCAAAATGATAGTACAAAATTTACCGTTCGAAGTTCATGCAAACAGACTCCTAGAATGCCCAAATGTCACAACGGCGGAAAGATGCAAGCACTACAATATAGAAACAAGACAGGTTCTCGTAACAATAAAAGGACCTCGCATCAACCTCTGAGTGTTGGGATCTATGGTCAATTCAGGCTGAGACTGTACAACCCAGAACCCATGCGCTGTTACAGATGTCAGCGCTTCGGCCACCACAAAGATGGCTGCAGAGGCCCGGAACGATGTGGTGTATGTAGCGAGCTCCACAATACCGACATATGCAAGAATCTGCACAAAGAAGGCAAACAAACGAAAGCAAAATGCCCGAACTGTGGGGATACACATCACGCCTGGAACAAACGATGTCCAGAAAGGGTAAAAAGAATACTAGCTTTCGGATCAACCCAGCAACCCAAAGTAATAACTTCTAGACCCCAATCGACCAGACCCTCGGTAAAAAGCCAGTGGTACACCCCTCGGCAAGTCCGAATAAATGAAGATCAGCAACAGTCTGATGCACCAATTCCTTCTAGTCTGAGCAAGGACAGGGCCTCCAACAACTGGAAGAAACAAAGAAGCACTACTCCACTAAGAAACAACAACAGCAGCAAGATCAAGGCAGCAAAACGAACATACCTGCCGTTGCCTCCAAGACCTCCCAAGCAGAAATGGTGATCCCTACATCATCAAATGCCCCAGTAGCTGGATGTAGCAAAGACGCTTCAACCCAACCAAGAGTCTCCTCACCCACCAAGAAAAAAGTCTTCACTCCAGCCAAGAAGACACAAACCGTCGGGAAACCCAGTACTGTAAAAACCATGGACTTTATGATTCCACTATAACGGAAAAATGGACAATCTCAAAATTATACAATGGAATATTCAAGGATTCAAAAATAAAGCAGAAACACTCAGAGCAGTGCTTCTCAAGGACAACATTGATATTGTTCTACTTCAAGAAACACTCAATAGGACTGGCAGAAATATCAATATCACAGGATATCAAGGTTTCTACTGCCCTATGACACAAGGTGGCACCAGAGGCATTTCAATTCTAGTAAGAAATCATATCAATGCCTCGGCAATCACAGACTTGCCCAACTGTGGCGAGAACGTCGAAATTATGGAAGTTAAGTTCACTATGAGGAACTCAGTGCTGTCCATCTTCAATGTATACAAGAGCCAGAGAGAACACGACATGGATCTCTCAACAATCTTTGAAATAGCAGTCACTACACCTACTATCATCTCGGGTGACTTCAACGCCCATAGTGAATTACTACTTGATTCACCAAGAACCGACGCCAACGGAAGACATATTGAACACCTTTTGGATGAAGTGCCGGAAATCAGTCTGCTTAATTCGACGGAACCAACCCACACTGGTGGGGGAAAGCTGGATCTCACGTTTGTTTCCACCAGTATTTATGAGTTGTGTCATTGGTCAGTGGATCATGTTCTGACTAGTAACCACTTTGCTACAAAAACAGTTATTAATATAACACTACCTCCTAGACCTCCAGCTCTCGAGCCCGGATGGGACTTTATCAAGGCAGATTGGACGAAGTTTCAGGAAGCTCTCGAAACTTGGCACCAAAACTACACTCCTCCTGACAATACAGAAGAAATGGAAAAAGATTTAGTAAATGCAATACATAGAGCAGCAAATCACGCCATCCCCAAGAGGAAAACAATTACCGAGCAACACAAGGACCATTGGTATTAGTGTGATAGGATCAACGAGCTACATAACAGACTAAATCGTGCACGAAAGAATTTCAGAAGAGATAGAACCGAAGCTAATCTAGGACTTCTTAGAGCTGTCCGAGATCATGTGCACGAAGAAACAGCAAAAATCAGAGAAGAAAAATGGCTCGAGTGGTGTGTCAAGCTAACTCAGCATACATCCTTGGGCGACATCTGGAGGAAGATCAACAAGGCCAAAGGAAAACCGCCTCCTGCTCCACCGCATCATGTTCATCCAGAGCAAGAAGCAGAAAGACTAGCAAATCTATTTGCTTCAAGAGCCAGTTACACTCAACTTCCTCAAGCAACTCTGACTCACCAACAAAGACTTCAAGCAGCAAGATGGAAAAAAATAGATGATGCTTTAGCCTTACCTGACGAACTAGACCAACCTTTCAATCTGAAAGAACTCAGAAGTGCTACAAAGAAAACTAAAAATACAGCTCAGGCGAGAACAAAATCACTTACAACATGCTAGCCAAGCTAGGAGAAAGGGGTGAAGAAGCCTTCTTGAATCTCATCAACAGAGTATGGGCGACAAGAACCCGACCACTCTCTTGGAACAGTGCAATATAGTTCCCATTCCAAAACCTAAAGACCCAGGAAACCAAGACCCATCTCCATTAACAAGCTGTCTGGCCAAAACTGCAGAAAGAATGCAATTAATCGAATTGAATGGAAAGTCAATCCACTACACCAAAATATGTTGCTTACAAGAAAGGTGTTGGAACCACAGAATGTCTTACCTCCCTCTGGATCAAATCAATGACAA
>WNGS01135249.1:45081-58319 GCA_020271785.1 Procambarus virginalis
GACACGACACGGTACTGACCCTTGACACGGTACTGACCCACACGGTACTGACCCTTGACACGGTACTGACCCTACTGACACGGTACTGACCCTTGACACGGTACTGACCCTTGACACGGTACTGACCCTTGACACGGTACTGACCCTTGACACGGTACTGACCCTTGACACGGTACTGACCCTTGACACGGTACTGACCCTTGACACGGTACTGACCTAGACACGGTACTGACCCTTGACACGGTACTGACCCTTGACACATTACTAACTATAGACACGGTACTGACCCTTGACACGGTACTGACCCTTGACACGGTACTGACCCTTGACACATTACTAACCATAGACACGGTACTGACCCTTGACACGGTACTGACCCTTGACACGGTACTGACCCTTGACACGGTACTGACCCTAAACACTGTACTGACCCTAGACACGGTACTGACCCTTGACACGGTACTGACCCTTGACACGGTACTGACCCTTGACACGGTACTAACCATAGACACGGTACTGACCCTTGACACGGTACTGACCCTTGACACGGTACTGACCCTAAACACTGTACTGACCCTAGACACGGTACTGACCCTTGACACGGTACTGACCCTTGACACGGTACTGACCCTAGACACGGTACTGACCCTTGACACGGTACTGACCCTTGACACGGTACTGACCTTGACACGGTACTGACCCTAGACACGGTACTGACCCTTGACACGGTACTGACCCTTGACACGGTACTGACCCTAGACACGGTACTGACCCTTGACACGGTACTGACCCTCGACACGGTACTGACCCTTGACACATTACTGACTATAGACACGGTACTGACCCTTGACACGGTACTGACCCTTGACACGGTACTGACCCTTGACACGGTACTGACCCTTGACACGGTACTGACCCTAGACACGGTACTGACCCTTGACACGGTACTGACCCTTGACACGGTACTGACCCTTGACACGGTACTAACCTAGACACGGTACTGACCCTTGACACGGTACTGACCCTTGACACGGTACTGACCCTTGACACGGTACTGACCCTTGACACGGTACTGACCCTAGACACGGTACTGACCCTTGACACGGTACTGACCCTTGACACGGTACTGACCCTTGACACGGTACTGACCCTTGACACGGTACTGACCCTAACACGGTACTGACCCTAGACACGGTACTGACCCTTGACACGGTACTGACCCTAGACACGGTACTGACCCTTGACACGGTACTGACCCTTGACACATTACTAACCATAGACACGGTACTGACCCTTGACACGGTACTGATCCTTGACACGGTACTGACCCTTGACACGGTACTGACCCTGGACACGGTACTGACCCTGGACACGGTACTGACCCTTGACACGGTACTGACCCTTGACACGGTACTGACCCTTGACACGGTACTGACCCTAGACACGGTACTGACCCTAGACACGGTACTGACCCTAGACACGGTACTGACCCTTGACACGGTACTGACCCTTGACACGGTACTGACCCTTGACACGGTACTGACCCTTGACACGGTACTGACCCTTGACACGGTACTGACCCTTGACACGGTACTGACCATAGACACGGTACTGACCCTTGACACGGTACTGACCCTTGACACGGTACTGACCCTTGACACGGTACTGACCCTTGACACGGTACTGACCCTAAACACTGTACTGACCCTAGACACGGTACTGACCCTTGACACGGTACTGACCCTTGACACGGTACTGACCCTAGACACGGTACTGACCCTGACACGGTACTGACCCTTGACACGGTACTGACCCTAGACACGGTACTGACCCTAGACCCGGTACTGACCTTTGACACGGTACTGACCCTTAGACACGGTACTGACCCTTGACACGGTACTGACCCTAGACACGGTACTGACCCTCGACACGCTACTGACCCTTGACACGGTACTGACCCTTGACACGGTACTGACCCTAGACACGGTACTGACCCTTGACACGGTACTGACCCTCGACACGGTACTGACCCTTGATACGGTACTGACCCTTGACATGGTACTGACCCTAGACACGGTACTGACCCTTGACACGGTACTGACCCTTGACACATTACTAACCATAGACACGGTACTGACCCTTGACACGGTACTGACCCTTGACACGGTACTGACCCTTGACACGGTACTGACCCTAAACACGGTACTGACCCAAGACACGGTACTGACCCTTGACACGGTACTGACCCTTGACACGGTACTGACCCTAGACACGGTACTGACCCTTGACACGGTACTGACCCTTGAAACGGTACTGACCCTAGACACGGTACTGACCCTTGACACGGTACTGACCCTTGACACGGTACTGACCCTAAACACGGTACTGACCCTAGACACGGTACTGACCCTTGACACGGTACTGACCCTTGACACAGTATTGACCCTAGGCACGGTACTGACCCTAGACACGGTACTGACCCTGGACACGGTACTGACCCTTGACACAGTATTGACCCTAGACACGGTACTAACCCTAGACACGGTACTGACCCTTGACACAGTACTGACCCTTGACACGGTACTGACCCTTGACACGGTACTGACCTTAGACACGGTACTGACCCTAGACACGGTACTGATCCTTGACACGGTACTGACACTTGACACGGTACTGGCCCTAGACACGGTACTGACCCTTGTGACGGTACTGACCCTAGAGACGGTACTGACCCTCGACACGGTACTGACCCATGACACGGGACTGACCCTTGACACGGTACTGACCCTAGACACGGTACTGACCCTTGACACGGTACTGACCCTTGACACATTACTAACCATAGACACGGTACTGACCCTTGACACGGTACTGATCCTTGACACGGTACTGACCCTTGACACGGTACTGACCCTGGACATGGTACTGACCCTGGACACGGTACTGACCCTTGACACGGTACTGACCCTTGACACGGTACTGACCCTTGACACGGTACTGACCCTAGACACGGTACTGACCCTAGACACGGTACTGACCCTAGACACGGTACTGACCCTTGACACGGTACTGACCCTTGACACGGTACTGACCCTTGACACGGTACTGACCCTTGACACGGTACTGACCCTTGACACGGTACTGACCCTTGACACGGTACTGATCCTTGACACGGTACTGACCCTAGACACGGTACTGACCATTGACACGGTACTGACCCTTGACACATTACTAACTATAGACACGGTACTGACCCTTGACACGGTACTGACCCTTGACACGGTACTGACCCTTGACACGGTACTCACCCTAAACACTGTACTGACCCTAGACACGGTACTGACCCTTGACACGGTACTGACCCTTGACACGGTACTGACCCTAGACACGGTACTGACCCTTGACACGGTACTGACCCTTGACACGGTACTGACCCTAGACACGGTACTGACCCTAGACACGGTACTGACCTTTGACACGGTACTGACCCTTAGACACGGTACTGACCCTTGACACGGTACTGACCCTAGACACGGTACTGACCCTCGACACGCTACTGACCCTTGACACGGTACTGACCCTTGACACGGTACTGACCCTAGACACGGTACTGACCCTTGACACGGTACTGACCCTCGACACGGTACTGACCCTTGATACGGTACTGACCCTTGACATGGTACTGACCCTAGACACGGTACTGACCCTTGACACGGTACTGACCCTTGACACATTACTAACCATAGACACGGTACTGACCCTTGAGACGGTACTGACCCTTGACACGGTACTGACCCTTGACACGGTACTGACCCTTGACACGGTACTGACCCTAAACACGGTACTGACCCAAGACACGGTACTGACCCTTGACACGGTACTGACCCTTGACACGGTACTGACCCTAGACACGGTACTGACTCTTGACACGGTACTGACCCTTGAAACGGTACTGACCCTAGACACGGTACTGACCCTTGACACGGTACTGACCCTTGACACGGTACTGACCCTAAACACGGTACTGACCCTAGACACGGTACTGACCCTTGACACCGTACTGACCCTTGACACGGTATTGACCCTAGGCACGGTACTGACCCTAGACACGGTACTGACCCTGGACACGGTACTGACCCTGGACACGGTACTAACCCTAGACACGGTACTGACCCTTGACACAGTACTGACCCTTGACACGGTACTGACCCTTGACACGGTACTGACCTTAGACACGGTACTGACCCTAGACACGGTACTGATCCTTGACACGGTACTGACACTTGACACGGTACTGACCCTAGACACGGTACTGACCCTTGAGACGGTACTGACCCTAGAGACGGTACTGACCCTCGACACGGTACTGACCCTTGACACGGTACTGATCCTTGACACGGTACTGACCCTTGACACGGTACTGACCCTTGACACGGTACTGACCCTTGACACATTACTAACCATAGACACGGTACTGACCCTTGACACGGTACTGATCCTTGACACGGTACTGACCCTTGACACGGTACTGACCCTGGACATGGTACTGACCCTGGACACGGTACTGACCCTTGACACGGTACTGACCCTTGACACGGTACTGACCCTAGACACGGTACTGACCCTAGACACGGTACTGACCCTTGACACGGTACTGACCCTTGACACGGTACTGACCCTTGACACGGTACTGACCCTTGACACGGTACTGATCCTTGACACGGTACTGACCCTAGACACGGTACTGACCCTTGACACGGTACTGACCCTTGACACATTACTAACTATAGACACGGTACTGACCCTTGACACGGTACTGACCCTTGACACGGTACTGACCCTTGACACATTACTAACCATAGACACGGTACTGACCCTTGACACGGTACTGACCCTTGACACGGTACTGACCCTAAACACTGTACTGACCCTAGACACGGTACTGACCCTTGACACGGTACTGACCCTTGACACGGTACTGACCCTTGACACGGTACTGACCCTTGACACGGTACTGACCTTAGACACGGTACTGACCCTAGACACGGTACTGACCCTTGACACGGTACTGACCCTTGACACGGTACTGACCCTAGACACGGTACTGACCCTTGACACGGTACTGACCCTAGACACGGTACTGACCCTCGACACGGTACTGACCCTTGACACGGTACTGACCCTTGACACGGTACTGACCCTAGACACGGTACTGACCCTTGACACGGTACTGACCCTTGACACATTACTAACCCTAGACACGGTACTGACCCTTGACACGGTACTGACCCTTGACACGGTACTGACCCTTGACACGGTACTGACCCTGGACACGGTACTGACCCTGGACACGGTACTGACCCTTGACACGGTACTGACCCTTGACACGGTACTGACCCTTGACACGGTACTGACCCTAGACACGGTACTGACCCTAGACACGGTACTGACCCTAGACACGGTACTGACCCTTGACACGGTACTGACCCTTGACACGGTACTGACCCTTGACACGGTACTGACCCTTGACACGGTACTGACCCTTGACACGGTACTGACCCTTGACACGACACGTACTGACCCTTGACACGGTACTGACCCTTGACACGGTACTGACCCTTGACACGGTACTGACCCTTGACACATTACTGACCCTAGACACGGTACTGACCCTTGACACGGTACTGACCCTTGACACGGTACTGACCCTTGACACGGTACTGACCCTAAACACGGTACTGACCCTAGACACGGTACTGACCCTTGACACGGTACTGACCCTTGACACGGTACTGACCCTTGACACGGTACTGACCCTTGACACGGTACTGACCCTTGACACGGTACTGACCCTTGACACGGTACTGACCCTAGACACGGTACTGACCCTAGACACGGTACTGACCCTTGACACGGTACTGACCCTTGACACGGTACTGACCCTAGACACGGTACTGACCCTTGACACGGTACTGACCCTTGACACGGTACTGACCCTTGACACGGTACTGACCCTAGACACGGTACTGACCCTTGACACGGTACTGACCCTTGACACGGTACTGACCCTTGACACGGTACTGACCCTTGACACGGTACTGACCCTAGACACGGTACTGACCCTTGACACGGTACTGACCCTTGACACGGTACTGACCCTAGACACGGTACTGACCCTTGACACGGTACTGACCCTTGACACGGTACTGACCCTTGACACGGTACTGACCCTTGACACGGTACTGACCCTAGACACGGTACTGACCCTTGACACGGTACTGACCCTTGACACGGTACTGACCCTTGACACGGTACTGACCCTAGACACGGTACTGACCCTTGACACGGTACTGACCCTTGACACGGTACTGACCCTAGACACGGTACTGACCCTTGACACGGTACTGACCCTTGACACGGTACTGACCCTAACACGGTACTGACCCTAGACACGGTACTGACCCTTGACACGGTACTGACCCTTGACACGGTACTGACCCTAGACACGGTACTGACCCTAGACACGGTACTGACCCTGGACACGGTACTGACCCTGGACACGGTACTGACCCTAGACACGGTACTGACCCTTGACACGGTACTGACCCTTGACACGGTACTGACCCTTGACACGGTACTGACCCTTAGACACGGTACTGACCCTAGACACGGTACTGACCCTTGACACGGTACTGACCCTTGACACGGTACTGACCCTTGACACGGTACTGACCCTTGACACGGTACTGACCCTAGACACGGTACTGACCCTCGACACGGTACTGACCCTTGACACGGTACTGACCCTTGACACGGTACTGACCCTGACACGGTACTGACCCTTGACACGGTACTGACCCTTGACACGGTACTGACCCTAGACACGGTACTGACCCTTGACACGGTACTGACCTTGACACGGTACTGACCCTTGACACGGTACTGACCCTGGACACGGTACTGACCCTGGACACGGTACTGACCCTTGACACGGTACTGACCCTTGACACGGTACTGACCCTAGACACGGTACTGACCCTAGACACGGTACTGACCCTAGACACGGTACTGACCCTTGACACGGTACTGACCCTTGACACGGTACTGACCCTTGACACGGTACTGACCCTTGACACGGTACTGACCCTAGACACGGTACTGACCCTTGACACGGTACTGACCCTTGACACATACTGACCCTAGACACGGTACTGACCCTTGACACGGTACTGACCTTGACACGGTACTGACCCTTGACACGGTACTGACCCTTGACACGGTACTGACCCTAGACACGGTACTGACCCTAGACACGGTACTGACCCTAGACACGGTACTGACCCTTGACACGGTACTGACCCTTGACACGGTACTGACCCTTGACACGGTACTGACCCTAGACACGGTACTGACCCTTGACACGGTACTGACCCTTGACACGGTACTGACCCTTGACACGGTACTGACCCTTGACACGGTACTGACCCTTGACACGGTACTGACCCTGACACGGTACTGACCCTTGACACGGTACTGACCCTTGACACGGTACTGACCCTTGACACGGTACTGACCCTTGACACGGTACTGACCCTTGACACGGTACTGACCCTTGACACGGTACTGACCCTTGACACGGTACTGACCCTAGACACGGTACTGACCCTTGACACGGTACTGACCCTAGACACGGTACTGACCCTAGACACGGTACTGACCCTAGACACGGTACTGACCCTGGACACGGTACTGACCCTTGACACGGTACTGACCCTTGACACGGTACTGACCCTTGACACGGTACTGACCCTTGACACGGTACTGACCCTTGACACGGTACTGACCTAGACACGGTACTGACCCTTGACACGGTACTGACCCTTGACACGGTACTGACCCTTGACACGGTACTGACCTTGACACGGTACTGACCCTAGACACGGTACTGACCCTTGACACGGTACTGACCCTTGACACGGTACTGACCCTAGACACGGTACTGACCCTTGACACGGTACTGACCCTTGACACGGTACTGACCCTAGACACGGTACTGACCCTTGACACGGTACTGACCCTGACACGGTACTGACCCTTGACACGGTACTGACCCTTGACACGGTACTGACCCTTGACACGGTACTGACCCTTGACACGGTACTGGTCCTTGACACGGTACTGACCCTAGACACGGTACTGACCCTTGACACGGTACTGACCCTTGATACGGTACTGACCCTTGACACGGTACTGACCCTAGACACGGTACTGACCCTTGACACGGTACTGACCCTAGACACGGTACTGACCCTTGACACGGTACTGACCCTCGACACGGTACTGACCCTTGACACGGTACTGACCCTTGACACGGTACTGACCCTTGATACGGTACTGACCCTTGACACGGTACTGACCCTTGACACGGTACTGACCCTTGACACGGTACTGACCCTTGACACGGTACTGACCCTTGACACGGTACTGACCCTTGATACGGTACTGACCCTTGACACGGTACTGACCCTTGACACGGTACTGACCCTTGACACGGTACTGACCCTTGACACGGTACTGACCCTTGACACGGTACTGACCCTAGACACGGTACTGACCCTCGACACGGTACTGACCTTTGACACGGTACTGACCCTTAGACACGGTACTGACCCTTGACACGGTACTGACCCTTGACACGGTACTGACCCTTGATACGGTACTGACCCTTGACACGGTACTGACCCTCGACACGGTACTGACCCTAGACACGGTACTGACCCTAGACACGGTACTGACCCTAGACACGGTACTGACCCTAGACACGGTACTGACCCTAGACACGGTACTGACCCTAGACACGGTACTGACCCTCGACACGGTACTGACCCTAGACACGGTACTGACCCTAGACACGGTACTGACCCTAGACACGGTACTGACCCTAGACACGGTACTGACCCTAGACACGGTACTGACCCTAGACACGGTACTGACCCTAGACACGGTACTGACCCTTGACACGGTACTGACCCTTAGACACGGTACTGACCCTTGACACGGTACTGACCCTTGACACGGTACTGACCCTAGACACGGTACTGACCCTAGACACGGTACTGACCCTGGACACGGTACTGACCCTAGACACGGTACTGACCCTTGACACGGTACTGACCCTGGACACGGTACTGACCCTAGACACGGTACGGTACTGACCCTAGACACGGTACTGACCCTTGACACGGTACTGACCCTTGACACGGTACTGACCCTTGACACGGTACTGACCCTAGACACGGTACTGACCCTTGACACGGTACTGACCCTTGACACGGTACTGACACTAGACACGGTACTGACCCTAGACACGGTACTGACCTTTGACACGGTACTGACCCTTAGACACGGTACTGACCCTTGACGCGGTACTGACCCTTGACACGGTACTGACCCTCGACACGGTACTGACCCTTGACACATTACTAACCATAGACACGGTACTGACCCTCGACACGGTACTGACCCTTGACACGGTACTGACCCTTGACACGGTACTGACCCTAGACACGGTACTGACCCTTGACACGGTACTGACCCTTGACACGGTACTGACCCTAGACACGGTACTGACCCTTGACACGGTACAGACCCTAGACACGGTACTGATCTTTGACACGGTACTGTCCCTTGACACGGTACTGACCCTAGACACGGTACTGACCCTTGACACGGTACTGACCCTCGACACGGTACTGACCCTAGACACGGTACTGACCCTCGACACGGTACTGACCCTCGACACGGTACTGACCCTGGACACGGTACTGACCCTTGACACAGTACTGACCCTTGACACGGTACTGACCCTTGACACGGTACTGACCTTAGACACGGTACTGACCCTTGACACGGTACTGACCCTAGACACGGTACTGACCCTAGACACGGTACTGACCCTAGACACGGTACTGACCGTTGACACGGTACTGACCCTAGACACGGTACTGACCCTGGACACGGTACTGACCCTGGACACGGTACTGACCCTGGACACGGTACTGACCGTAGACACGGTACTGACCCTGGACACGGCACTGACCCTAGACACGGTGTTGACCCTAGACACGGTACTGACCCTAGACACGGTGTTGACCCTAGACACGGTACTGACCCTAGTTTAAAGACCAACTAATGGAAACTAATGAAATAGAACACTGCTTGGAAAACCTCATAAATACAGCTCCGAACATCATTCTGCTTGGGGACTTCAACCTACGGCACCTGAAATGGAAGCACCTGTCTAATACAGTAATATCAGAAAGAATACCAGGAAGTAGCCTTAATGCACATGCAAAACAGGCACATGCAAATGACCTGCTACGGATGTGCGACAGGTTTGCCTTAAACCAGCAAATAGTAGAACCAACTAGGAAGGAGACCACGCTGGACCTCATTTTCACTAATAATGATGATCAGGAACATAAAGATTACAAATACCTGTTACTCAGATCACAACTTAATTGAAGTTATGACAACCATGGGGAATAGACCTCCAAAACCAGTCCAGATTCCCGGTGGAGGAGATTTCAGCAAATTCAACTTCAATAATAAACAGATAAACTGGGAGCAAATAAACCAGGACTTCACAGAAATAAACTGGGAAGAACAGCTAGAAAATGCGAACCTGAACCAGTGCCTGGAAAAAATAAGCTCAGTAGCACTAGAAAAATGTACAAACCGCATCCCCCTAAGAAAGAAGAGGAAGAGGTGCAGATTGGAACGAGAACGTCGTTCCCTATATAGGCGAAGAAAACGAATCGCGGTACAACTTGAGAGTCGCACCCTATCTCAGGAACGGCGAAGAAGGTTAGGTAGCGAAATAGGAAAAATTGAACTCAAGCTACAAGAATCATACAAAACACAGGAGAGGCAAAAAGAGCAAAAGGCCATCAGTGAAATAGAGAGAAACCCGAAATATTTTTTCTCCTATGCAAAATCAAGATCAAAAACCACATCTAGTATCGGGCCCCTGCGAAAGGAAGATGGAACTTTCACCGATGACAACAAAGAAATGAGCGAGCTACTGAGGAAGCAGTACGACTCTGTTTTCAGCGAGCCATTAAACGCACTAAAGATCGATAACCCAAATGAATTTTTCATGGATATGATACCAACATCAAATCATATATCAGACGTCACCCTATCCCCACTGGATTTTGAAGAAGCCATAAACAGTATGCCTATGCACTCTGCACCAGGCCCGGATTCTTGGAACTCCATATTCATCAAGAACTGTAAAAAACCACTATCGCAGGCCCTCCACATTCTGTGGAGACAAAGCCTAGATACTGGCGTTATTCCTGATATACTAAAAACAGCAGAGATAGCACCACTTCATAAAGGAGGAAATAAGGCAGAGGCAAAAAATTACAGACCGATAGCACTAACATCGCACATCATTAAAATTTTTGAGAGAGTGCTAAGAAGTAAGCTCACAAAATACATGGAATCACAGCATCTCCATAACCCCCGACAACATGGTTTCAGAACAGGGCGCTCTTGCCTGTCGCAGTTGCTGGACCACTATGATATGGCATTAGATGCTATGGAAGACAAACAAAACGCTGATGTAATTTACACAGATTTCGCAAAAGCTTTTGATAAATGTGACCATGGTGTTATTGCACATAAAATGCGCTCAAAAGGAATTACCGGAAAAATAGGCAGATGGATCTACAATTTCCTGACCAACAGAACCCAATGTGTAATAGTCAACAAAATAAAATCCAGCCCATCAACCGTTAAGAGCTCAGTCCCCCAGGGTACTGTGCTTGCTCCAGTACTTTTTCTCATCCTCATATCGGACATAGACAAGAACACAACCTATAGCACTGTATCATCCTTTGCAGATGACACTAGGATCTTCATGAGAGTAGGCAACATAGAGGACACGGCAAACCTCCAGTCAGATGTAGATCAGGTCTTTCTATGGGCTACAGAAAATAATATGGTGTTTAACGAAGATAAGTTCCAGCTCATGCGCTATGGAAAAAATGAAAATATAAAAACGGAAACCACGTACAAAACTCAGGCAAATCATAACATAGAACGAAAAGGCAATGTAAAGGATCTGGGTGTACTCATGTCGGAAGACCTTACCTTTAAAGAACACAATAAAGTAGCCGTCACAACTGCAAGAAAAATGACAGGTTGGATAACAAGAACTTTTCACACTAGAGATGCTATACCGATGATGATACTTTTCAAAACGCTTGTGCTCTCTAGAGTGGAGTACTGCTGCACAATGACAGCCCCTTTCAAAGCTGGAGAAATTGCTGACCTGGAGAGCGTGCAGAGATCCTTTACTGCTAGAATCCACTCGGTAAAACATCTAAACTATTGGGACCGACTAAAGAGCCTAAATCTGTATTCCCTTGAGCGCAGGCGGGAGAGATACATAATAATTTACACGTGGAAAATATTAGAGGGGCTGGTCCCAAACCTGCACACAGAAATAACATCACATGAGACCAGAAGACATGGCAGGATGTGCAGAATACCCCCGTTGAAAAGCAGAGGTGCAACTGGTACTCTGAGAGAGAACTCTATCAACATCAGAGGCCCGAGACTGTTCAACACGCTTCCACTACACATAAGGGGCATAACTGGCAAACCCCTCACAGTGTTCAAGAGAGAACTGGATAAGCACCTCCAAAGGATACCTGATCAACCAGGCTGTGACTCATACGTCAGGCTGCGAGCAGCCGCGTCCAACAGCCTGGTTGATCAGTCCAGCAACCAGGAGGCCTGGTCGATGACCGGGCCGCGGGACGCTAAGCCCGGAAGCACCTCAAGGTAACCTCAAGTAAGGTACTTTGTCTTTGACACCTCCCAAGGAAGACGCTGCTCCGATTCACCCACATGCCCAGAGGAAGGATGGAAGCTGGAACAGGATGACTGCATGATGTGGTGGGGGGGCGGGACAGGATGATTCCCGCCCAATCTGTTTTGCACCTCGCTACATCTTGCGAGGAGTAGACTACTCTAGATGGTACAGCTGCAGGGGTAGTAAGGGTGTCTCACGTCTGTGTCCCCAGCTTGGGGAACGTGGTCGCAGGAGGACACTGGCGTCCACCAGCTCCTGCACGTGTGTGAACGTGTGTGTGTGGTTTGTGTTTGTCCGGGTAACGTGGTGTCTCCTGCACTGACGGCAGTCCACCGTACCAAGGATACCTGAC
>WNGS01135257.1:0-10211 GCA_020271785.1 Procambarus virginalis
ATGAAAGGACTGATTTATCATTTCATTAGAACATTCTTGAAAAATATATAAATTCAGGAAAACTCGGCCTATTAGGTAAATCGGGCTTGCATAGTAGGCCAAGTATTGACGTCCTGGCTACTAGGTACAACATTATATATAATATATATATATATAGTATATATATATCTATATTATATATATATATATATTATATATATATACTACTGGCTACTATTGTACCTAGTAGCCAGAACGCACTTCTCTGCCTACTATGTAAGCCCGATTTGCCTAATAGCCAAGAGATTTCTTTTTTTTTATTAAATTGTTTCCAATGGGTTTATTTTATAATATATTATATTATATTAAGAACATAAAGTATTGATTAAGTTATGTTAGTTAGGTTAGGTTAAGATAGGTTAGGTTAGGTAGTTAGGGTTGGTTAGGTTCGGTCATATATCTACGTTAGTTTTAACTCACATTGAAAAAAGTTATCTCATACATCATGAAATGGATAGCTTTATCATTCCATAAGAACAAGTTTAGAAAAAAATATAAAATCAAGAAAAACTTTACGGTCGACATAAGCGTTAACAACACCCTCTTGTACCTGTCTGGGCAGTCACTGTTGGCATTGAGGCACATCCTATGTTTGTTTCCTTAGTGTAGACTGCAGTGTGGAAACCTCCGCTCCTTTCCATGGACTGTTACATCCAGAAAGGGCAGCTTCCATCCTTCTCCATCTCGTAAGTGAAACGCAACACAGAATTCCGCTCGAATGCCTCCTTCAGCTCCTGCAGACGTCTGACATCAGGTACCTGTGTAAAAAGGTCGTAAACATACTTGCAGTATATGGCAGGTTTCAAATTCATGTCAACTAAGACCTTCTGTTCGATGGTACCCATGTAGAAGTTCGCAAAAAGGACACCTAGGGGAGAACCAATGGCGACCCCATCTACTTGCTTATACATGTGCCCATCCGGCTCAAGGGGTGCCTCTTTAGTACAAGTTTGGAGTAGTTCCTTAGAATGTTTCTGGTAGGTCAAGAGGACATACCGGAAAATTGATCCGGTCTGTTGTGATGGTGAGGGGATGGTTCACCAGCTCACTTACAATAGTGCTCTTATGCCTGTGGGAGGCCAGTACACTTGTTAAGTGCACTTGTTAAGTGTGCGGACTTAACTTTGGTAACCAGCAACCGAAACATCTAGTGTTTGGGCTTACGTGAGAGCCCCAGTCATCAGCAGTCCAGAAATGTTACCGTGGCCGTGGTAGCATGTCTGTGGACAGAGATAGAGCCGATAGCATCTCTCATTGTATAGCTAGGGCGAGACTCTAGTTTGCGCGGGAAAACAGTTAGGCCTGGCGTGGGTAGCTGCGGGCCACCCGCTCGCGCAGCCACTTGAGGCGTCGCCATGGAAACAGACGCCATCTTAGTAAACATCTTGAGCCGCCATGTTGGTCGGCCATCTTGGAGTTGCCCTAGGGGCTATGCTACACCGTCGCTGATTGGAGGAGAGGGGTAGGCCCCAGTATGCCTTCCTCTCATTGGTTATTCCGAGGAATACGCGGGAATCGACGGTGTGAGCGTCATTCTGGACAGAACCATCACCCTGTCAAGACGCTCCTATGCTCAATTCGGCCAAATTGAGTATATTGCGTCGTGGTGGTTCAACAACTCAGCTGTTTCAACTCCTGCTTCATCTACTACAGCGGTCGTCACAGAATCCGGCCGTAGTCGTCGCTTGGAGGGGAATGGACATTGTGAACAGCGAGTGAAGAGAAGATCTTATCTGGGATCGTGGGGTAATGTGCATACGAGCAGTAACAGACTCGTAGATCCCATACCAGTGATGATTAGACTTGCTAGTGCTCTGTAGCAGTCGATGGGAACGGGGAAATAAGTGTTAGTGCTTTAAGGCAGATTTCCCATGTTTGTTTAAGACGATATCATTGTGCGCGTCACCTGTGTACGAACGCTTCACTTACCGGTGGGTCGAGGGTACGAAACAAGCCGTGTTGTGGGAGGGTTCGGTGCGCGCCATTGTACGAACGATACCGCGGAGGTACCAACCAGCCAGCCTACCACCCATAGCGGGGTGCCTGATGTATGGGAATGGTGTGTGTAAGCCGGCAGTATGAATGTAAGTACCTATGTGTGTATTTCTGGTGATTAGTAGTCTCTAAAGCTTGAATTCGAGGTCAAGTGTTCCGTCGCATTGTCACGCAGCACCTGTAGGTGAAGTGAAGTGTGGACGAGGAGATAATCACCCTTGTTGTCATCTGTCAGTCCTGAGGGACGTACGTCTTGTGAGCACAGACGTACAGAGTGTGTGTGTGTGTGGGTACACACGGGAACAGAGTATATACATAGATTAGCCAAGGACTGAGAGGATGTCCATGTAATAATTATATTATTCCATTGTGGTAATTATTCATTCTTGATCGTCCGTGGGACGGAGTGATATCATTTCATGTGTAGTCTTGCAGGTGTGGAATTTCAACACTGAGCGCTCAGGTATGTGGTAACGTCAGTGATTCCTGGCATGATTATTGTGGAGTGGCCCACAGTGTGGTTTTAATTAATTGTATTGTTCCCAGGGCCGTGAGAAGTGTGATTATATATACATATTGTGGTTGCAGTATTAACGTAATTTTGGTAGAATTTGGTGAGTGACGAGGCTGTCGGGAGTGACAGCCCTCGCTCTGTCGAGTAACGTAAAACTCGGGAGTGTTTATTCGGCATGCGTGATCGATAAATCACTCACCCATGTGATTTAGGAGTGCGAGATCTCCTTAGTGTTCCCAATAACGTTTGATAGCTGTAGGCTACATGTGTCAGCAGTAATTGTATATATATATATATATAATCGTAGTGTCACGGTGCCCAGTGTTATTGTGTTATTTACTGTGTGGTTATTGCAAATTTGGGACCTATGTTCTAGGGGTTATTGAGAGCACTGGGGTCATTTGCAACAGTAAATAAGTAAGTGTTGAGCAGTATTCTAATACTTGGAAATTAGAGTACTTGCCGTGTGTGTTGTTGCAAAGGGGTTGTCATTGTTAGTGATTGTTGCTAGAGTTGAGCAATCACCGTGGGTAACTGCAGTTCAGTAAAGTCATTGTGGGGGCAGTGTTCTAGAGGGTTCATGTCCTGTATGTTATTTTACTAGGTTCTGCAGTATTGTCATTGCAACCGGATTGTAACGTAAATCACTGTGATTTGTTAGTGTGATTTGACATTGTCGTGGGTGAACTCGGCTGTAGACGAGTACTTGGATATACATATATTCTCCTGTTTATCTGGTAGGACATCGAAGTCCAGTATTCAGTGAGGTGATTGCGAGGCAATTAATATAACGTAACCGAGGGAACGCCCATTGCTTAAGAGAATTTGTTCTTTTACAATATGAGTAACGTAGAATACGTTTGGGTTAATTTACTTTCCTGCAAGCAGCTACGGTAGTCTCAAGGAGCCTAGCCACCAGCCAGATAAGAATTAGAGTATTGTCTGTCGTAATTAACGGTCAGTGGGCCGGGTAATTGACGTGTTTCAGGAAGTCAAAGTAATTAATCTCGATCCTTGTTGATCGACTCACACGAAGGCTACATTGTTCCATTAACGTAACGTCGTTATTTATGTCCGGAAGTACCGGCACTTGATTGACTCGTGGGAAGAGTAACGTCATTTAGAATAACGTAAACGTGGTGCCTAATTACTGTTATTAGCCACCTGAATTGGTCTGAGTATGGAAGGCTCAGACGGAATTCATACCTTAATGTAAATTGCTGAGCCAGTGTGAAAGGTTGCGTATTTAACTGTTTAATTATTGATCTTGAGGATAGTAATTAATTACTCTAAAGGTAATCACGAGTGATTACCGTTCTCTTAGCACTTTGGACATTGTAAATCAGAGTTTACCATCGCTGAGTGATTAGTAACCGATTAACGTAAATTAACGTAACTAGTAAAGAGATTAATCAGCTGTCTTGTAGTACAGGGATTAATGGGATTTTCTCACTGAATGCTCGACGGGTAGAGTGTTGTGTAATTTCCGCGTTACTAGTGACAGTTGTAAGAGTTATTAAATTAACGTAAATGTTATTGGGTTATTAACGTAAATCAATTGTATTGATTGTTGATCGTCCGTGGGACGAAGTGTTAACGTAAAGATTAATTTGAGGAAGGGTGCTGGAGTTGCCAGTGAACCCATTAGTTATTGATGTCATTGAAAGGCTACTGATTTGATTGCATTGCAACCGCTATTGCAGGTGTAGACTGCACTGAGGCGTAGAACAGTTAGGAGGTTACTGGAGACGTGTTTCAGAACTCACTGTGTCATTTGTTGTAATTGTGATTATAGATCTGTTAGTTCTTGTTTGCTTGTTGATTCCTCTGTGGCACGCTTATGTTCGAGTTAGTTCATTATGCAGTCCGAGGGGCTGGTGTCTAGCTGTCATTGATAGTGTCACAGGAAGGATTTCGAGTAACGTCATTGACATTCTTTTGTTTTGCTGTAGTAGTTAGTACTTTATTGAATAAACTAAGTTGTTATGTTAACACTGTCTTTTCGTTACACCCCCACACATTATTATTGTTATGCAAATGTTCTTCACACTCGACTATTGGAGACTTATTTCTGAGCTTTGGATCAAATATACGGCACTACACAACAATAAATTATTGTTGTGAGAGCCCAGGACCTACTCGTTAGATTCGCTTCGGCGAATGGCGAAGGTCGACGACCTAGTGGAGGGGATTTCAATTTCATTGGGGTCTCGGCGTTTGCTCGCGCCTAGTCAATTGTTCGTACAGGGTCCCAAAGTGAGGAATGAGCTGCTTACTACACTGGTGTGTTAGCTAAGCAAGTCCTTCCTCAGGCGACCTAGTTGAATATCACGACAGGAATAAGGTTAAAGAATAAAGAAAATTCTTAGAAATTTTCCGAGCTCAATTCCTTATACCAATTTCATTTATTCCAACTTACTATGTAAGTCAATAAACAAACTCTCACAGTAAGTATGTACTATGCTATGTATTTCACAAACCAATGTACCTTCTGGATATAAAAATAATAATAAATAAATAAATAAATAAATAAAATATAAATAATAAATAACAAATAAATTGTACTGAGGCTCCTTACCGGAGCCTCAGATATTAACACCCAGTAAGGCATCCAGCACTTCCACTACCACGATAACATCATTTACATTTGCCAACATTCAAGGTATAAAAACACGCAAATCCAACAAAGTTCACTTTATAGATGGTCTCCTTCATGAGGCAAATGCAGTGTTTGCAGCCCTAACAGAAACCCACACAAAGGACTACCATGATGGTGAAATATGGATCTCAGAGTACAATATTTTCAGATGTGATAGGAAACACCGGCTTCAGGGTGGGGTCAGCCTATACATCAAAGACACACTCATCTCTACTGAGCTGCTAAACACCTCAAATGATATGGTGGAAGTGCTGATAATCAAAATAGAGATTCTAAATGTAGTTATTGGCCTTGTATATAAGTCACCGGAGGCAAACCCTCAGCAGTTTAAAGACCAACTAATGAAAGTAGAACACTGCTTGGAAAACCTCACAAATCCAGCTCCGAACATCATCCTGCTTGGGGACTTCAACCTACGGCACCTGAAATGGAAGCACCTGGCTAATACAGTAATATCAGAAAGAATACCAGGAAGTAGCCTTATTGAACAGGCACATGCAAATGACCTGCTACGGATGTGCGACAGGTTTGCCTTAAACCAGCAAATAGTAGAACCAACTAGGAAGGAGAACACGCTGGACCTCATTTTCACAATAACGATGAATTGATCAGGAACATAATGATTACAAATACCTGTTACTCAGATCACAACTTAATTGAAGTTATGACAACCATGGGGAATAGACCTTCAAAACCAGTCCAGATTCCCGGTGGAGGAGATTTCAGCAAATTCAACTTCAATAATAAACAGATAAACTGGGAGCAAATAAACCAGGACTTCACAGAAATAAACTGGGAAGAACAGCTAGAAAATGCGAACCTGAACCAGTGCCTGGAAAAAAAAAATCAGTAGCACTAGAAAATGTTCAAACGCATCCCCCTAAGAAACATAGCCGTGTACGGAATTTTGTTCAGGTAGCGAATCTTTAACAACAACAACACAACCCAGAAAAAAGAGGAAGAGATGCAGATTGGAACGAGAACGTCGTTCCCTATATAGGCGAAGAAAACGAATCGCGGAACAACTTGAGAGTCGCACCCTATCTCAAGAACGGCGAAGAAGGTTAGGTAGCGAAATAGGAAAATTGAACTCAAGCTACAAGAATCATACAAAACCGAGGAGAGGCAAAGAGAGCAAAAGGCCATCAGTGAAATAGAGAGAAATCCGAAATATTTTTTCTCCTATGCAAATCAAGATCAAAAACCACATCTAGTATCGGGCTCCTGCGAAAGGAAGATGGAACTTTCACCGATGACAACAAAGAAATGAGCGAGCTACTGAGGAAGCAGTACGACTCTGTCTTCAGCGAGCCATTAAACGCACTAAAGATCGATAACCCAAATGAATTTTTCATGGATATGATACCAACATCAAATCATATATCAGACGTCACCCTATCCCCACTGGATTTTGAAGAAGCCATAAACAGTATGCCTATGCACTCTGCACCAGGCCCGGATTCTTGGAACTCCATATTCATCAAGAACTGTAAAAAACCACTATCGCAGGCCCTTCACATTCTGTGGAGACAAAGCCTAGATACTGGCGTTATTCCTGATATACTAAAAACAGCAGAGATAGCACCACTTCATAAAGGAGGAAATAAGGCAGAGGCAAAAAATTACAGACCGATAGCGTTAACATCGCACATCATAAAAATTTTGAGAGAGTGCTAAGAAGTAAGCTCACAAAATACATGGAATCACAGCATCTCCATAACCCCGGACAACATGGTTTCAGAACAGGGCGCTCTTGCCTGTCGCAGTTGCTGGACCACTATGATATGGCATTAGATGCTATGGAAGACAAACAAAACGCTGATGTAATTTACACAGATTTCGCAAAAGCTTTTGATAAATGTGACCATGGTGTTATTGCACATAAAATGCGCTCAAAAGGAATTACCGGAAAAATAGGCAGATGGATCTACAATTTCCTGACCAACAGAACCCAATGTGTAATAGTCAACAAAATAAAATCCAGCCCATCAACCGTTAAGAGCTCAGTCCCCCAGGGTACTGTGCTTGCTCCAGTACTTTTTCTCATCCTCATATCGGACATAGACAAGAACACAACCTATAGCACTGTATCATCCTTTGCAGATGACACTAGGATCTTCATGAGAGTAGGCAACATAGAGGACACGGCAAACCTCCAGTCAGATGTAGATCAGGTCTTTCTATGGGCTACAGAAAATAATATGGTGTTTAACGAAGACAAGTTCCAGCTCATGCGCTATGGAAAAAATGAAAATATAAAAACGGAAACCACGTACAAAACTCAGGCAAATCATAACATAGAACGAAAAGGCAATGTAAAGGATCTGGGTGTACTCATGTCGGAAGACCTTACCTTTAAAGAACACAATAAAGTAGCCGTCACAACTGCAAGAAAAATGACAGGTTGGATAACAAGAACTTTTCACACTAGAGATGCTATACCGATGATGATACTTTTCAAAACGCTTGTGCTCTCTAGAGTGGAGTACTGCTGCACAATGACAGCCCCTTTCAAAGCTGGAGAAATTGCTGACCTGGAGAGCGTGCAGAGATCCTTTACTGCTAGAATCCACTCAGTAAAACATCTAAACTATTGGGACCGACTAAAGAGCCTAAATCTGTATTCCCTTGAGCGCAGGCGGGAGAGATACATAATAATTTACACGTGGAAAATATTAGAGGGGCTGGTCCCAAACCTGCACACAGAAATAACATCACATGAGACCAGAAGACATGGCAGGATGTGCAGAATACCCCCGTTGAAAAGCAGAGGTGCAACTGGTACTCTGAGAGAGAACTCTATCAACATCAGAGGCCCGAGACTGTTCAACACGCTCCCGCTACACATAAGGGGCATAACTGGCAAACCCCTCACAGTGTTCAAGAGAGAACTGGATAAGCACCTCCAAAGGATACCTGATCAACCAGGCTGTGACTCATACGTCAGGCTGCGAGCAGCCGCGTCCAACAGCCTGGTTGATCAGTCCAGCAACCAGGAGGCCTGGTCGATGACCGGGCCGCGGGGACGCTAAGCCCCGGAAGCACCTCAAGGTAACCTCTCAATCATATACACTGATGGTTCCTACAGCGCCTCACGGGTGCAGGTGGAGTTGCCTCTACCCATCATACAGAACTATTTGCCTTGCTTCTTACATTAAAATGCGTACACGTCTCCAAACGAGATGCATTAATTGTAAGTGATTTTCTATCATCATTAATTGCGCTTAACTCTCTAAGAAACAATTGTAACATGACCGGGTCTGAAGCTAGACAGAGAAACACAACATTATTAGTGATGGTCACAGAATCCATTTCATGTGAATTCCATCTTCATTGGCCTCCGAAACTTAAGGAATGGTCCAGAAAATATTCACTAAAGTTTAACTCAAGTGTGAAGATACTTCAGCTGATACTTAGACAGTAAGTGTAAAGATAAGCGCTGACGATACTACCTTCATCTATTCAGACCCCAACCCAAACGCACTAAATAATAATGTAAATAACAAAGTTAAAGAGTCCACTCATGGATGTAAACCATCGCACTAAACATAAAAAAGGTACAGCCACTAGTACGCGTAGCGTTTGCGGGCAGGCCTTGGATAATACGATCCCGCCGCGAAGAATCGTTGTTACAACCAAGTACCACATTTTACTGTTGAGTAAACAGAGGCTATCACTTAAGAGTTGGGCCTATAAATCCTCCCCGGCCAGAATACGAACCCAGGAAACGGCGCTCGGGCGGAAACGCGGGCAAGTTGTATTACCTAAGTGTAGTTACAGGATGAGAGCTACTACTCGTGGTGTCCCTCGTCTCCCAGCACTCTTTGTATATAACGCTCTGAAACTACTGATGATCTTGGCCTCCCACCACCTTCTCCCCTAACTTGTTCCAACCGTCTACCACTCTGTGTTTGCGAAAGTGAATTTTCTTATATGTTGTCGGCATGCTGTGGTTAGCCTATGTTACATATTCTAATCGATGACCTCTGGGTGTTCTTAAATGATCCAGGTCTCAGGAAATCTTCCTCCTGATCGATTTTATCAATTCCGTTACCTATTTTGTATGTAGTGATCATATCACCTCTTTTTCATCTGTCTTCTAGTTTTGGCATATTTAATGTCCTGCTAAATATGGACACGAAACTAGGACGAGAAGAAAAAGAGGTGAATGTATCACTACATACAAAATAGTAAGCAGAGTATTGATAAAATCGATAGGGAAGACTTTCCTGAGACCTGAAACTTTAAGACAAGAGGTCATAGTGAGGC
Organism: Procambarus virginalis; assembly: GCA_020271785.1. Lineage (NCBI taxonomy): Eukaryota > Metazoa > Arthropoda > Malacostraca > Decapoda > Cambaridae > Procambarus > Procambarus virginalis. The sequence continues at coordinate 9,477 of WNGS01135257.1, forward strand.
CAGAACGTCGTCTGTGCCTACTAGGCAAGGCCCGATTTGCCTAATAAGCCAAGTTTTCCTTGAATTTATATATTTTTCCAAATTTTTCTTATGAAATGCTACATACTCATGTTCATTTCATTCATATATATAGTTAATTTGTTTAAATTTGAGTTAAAACTAACTCCAGTGTGGTGTGTCTCACCTTATTATCCCTACCATTGAGTCAACATAAATAACCCGCTTGTCACCTAGTGCGGGCTAGGCATCCATGCAGTCCTCCTTGTTACACTTGTAAAGTAAATTTTAATTTAATTTTTAATTAGTCATGTTATTGGACTTAATTAATGAGTGCATTAATATTTTTTAGTTCTTATTAATTATAGAATCATAACTAAAACTATTTATAGTTAATAACATTAGATCTGAATATTGCCTTATGTTTATTATTCAACTTTTTTCTTTGCTTTCATTTGTACCTAGGTTGCCTAGCCTCGCCCATAACTCTGCCTTACTCCATTTTACCCCTTGCTTTGCCTGTATCTCAAAATGTCAAATATATTTACAGAGTAGTAACCTGAGAGGTACTTGTAGGCAATCTACCGTACTATTTTTCATTTTTTATTTTTTTGTTCACTTGTGAGTTTGTCCTTATATAGCTTGCTTGTTTATATTTTATTTTTTCCCCCTTTTTATCAAAATTTTGTTTTGTAATTGCCATTCTTGCCTGGTTTTCCTACAACCAGCCTTCTAGCA
>WNGS01135260.1:0-15037 GCA_020271785.1 Procambarus virginalis
CAGTGACTCGAACCCATACCTCCCATTGGCAGACCCAAACGCAACGTGCCGTATGTAACAGACGGATGCCCTAAACCACCTGTGACCATCACGACCCGGGGCACATAAGGAGTTGATAGCCTGAGCATATATGAACGCCACTCTTCCCCGCCGGCACCCTAGAGATGGAGTTGATACTTGGCGCGACTACGCATTTTATCAATCACTCTCTTTTGTATCTGGAGGCGCAACACAGTGAGCAACACGAAAATGCAAACAAAGCTGGAATGGGATCCCAGAGACTAGATACAACTGCAAAAGTCACAACCCATGTGTAGAATATCGACCGTACTCCCCAGAGAGCCACGCAAGTGAATGTACAGGATGCCTTAAACACTGACATCACGACCGCATAAGGCAGCATGATGCATAGCCCTGAGCTTAGTGAACCACTTCCCCGCCGGCACCTGGATATGTATTCTTGAGCATAGTTTTATCAATCACCTCTTTGATTGGCGGGGCAAACGACAGCCAGGAAATACGACAAGCGAGAATGGCGGAAACGGAGGCTATGTGAGTGCGGGGTGCACGCCAGGAGCTAGACAGCTAGAAGGAATAGGGACTCGACACCGTGAGCAGAGTGTGGAGAGTGGGAACCCGATACTCCCAGAGCACAACAGGCAAGTCGGTATGTACAGGGCGTGACCTTAAAACCTACTTGACCATCACGGGACGAGACATAGAGAAGTGATAGCTGAGCTATCTGCAACACACTTTCCCGCCGGCCACTCTGGATGTATCTTGCGGCATAGCCCCATTTTATCAAACACGCTCATTTTTTTGGGGCAACAACGCGTGAGGACACAAATGCAACAGCCCTGGACATGGTCCCGTAAGGACTATATGGAGATGCAAAACTCCACACCCCAGAGAGGCACTCGAAGCCCATACTACCAGGATGCCAACGCCAACTGGTAGTGTACAGGGGATAAGACCTAAACCACTTGAACCATCACGACCAGGACAATAAGGAAGTGATAGCCCGTGCACGCATATATGACCACTTCCCCGCCCGGCACTGGATGCTTATCATTGAGCGCATAGCATTTTATCAAATACGCTCCTTCTTTTGGGCAACACGTGAGGAAAACAAATGCAACAAGCCCTGAATGGTCCCAGCGACTATATAATGAAAACTCACCACCCAGAAGATGACTCGAACCGCATACTCCCAGGAGACAACCGCAACTGTAGTACAGGGGCCTTAAAACCACTTGACCATCAACGACCGGACAAAAGGAAGTGATAGCTGAGCCTATATGAACCACTTCCCGCCGGGCACTGGATGGTTATCTTGGGCATAGATTTATATCAAATCACCTCATTTTTTGGGAGCACACGTGAGGAACACAAATGCAACACAGGCCTGAATGGTCCCCAGGACTATGATGACAATCCGAAAACTCACACCCCAGAAGTGACTCGAACCCATACTCCCAGGAGCAACTGCAACTGGATGTACAGGGGATGCCTTAAACCGAACTGTAGACCATCACGATCCTGACATAGAGGAGTGATAAGCCTGCATATGAGCCACTTCCCCCGCCGGCACATGGATGAATTTGTTACTTGGGCATAGCATTTGTATCAATCACCTATTTTTTACGCGGCAACACAGTGAGAGAACACAAATGCCCAAACAAGCCTGAATGGTCCCCAGGACTAATGACAATGAAAACTCCACACCCAGAAGTGACTCGAACCCATACTCCCAGGAGCAATGCACTGTATGGTACAGGGGATGCCTTAAAACCGACTTGACCATCAACGACCGGACATACAGGAAGTGAGAGCCTAGCTAGATGAACCACTCTCCCGCGGCCCACTGGCGATGCGTTTATCTTGCGCACTAGCATTTTATCAATCACCCTCATTTTTTGGGGCAACAGGTGAGGAACACAAATGCGAAACAGTCCTGAATGGTCCCCAGGACGTAATAACTGAAAACTCCACCACAAGAAGTGACTCGAACCCTACTCCCAGGAGTCAACGCAAACTCAGGTATGTACCAGGGATAGCCTTATAAACCGACTTGACCATTCACGACCGGCAGAATAGGAAGTGCATAAGCCTGAGCTATATGAACCACTCCCCGGCCGGCACTTGGATGGTATCTTGGGCATAGCATTGTATCAAATCACCTCTTTTTGGGGGCAAACACGTGAGCGAACACAAACGCAAACAAGGCTCTGAATGGTCCCAGGACTATATGTACAATGAAAACTCACACCCCAGAAGTGACTACGCACCCAGTATCCCGAGTAGCAACGCCAACTGGTATGTACAGGGGTGCCCTTTAAACCGCTATGACCATCACGACCGACCAGACATAAGGAAGTATAGCCTGAGCTATATGAACCACTTCCCCGCCGGCACCTGGATGGTTATCTCGGCCGATAAAGCCATGTTTATCAAATCACCTCATTTTTTGGGGCAACACGTAGAGGACCACAAATGCATCAAGTCGCCTGAATAGGTACCCAGCGACTATGATGACACTGAAACCACACATCCCCAGAAGTGACTCGCGAACCATACTCCCAGGAGCAACGCAAACTGGTATGTACAGGGCCGTGCCTTAAACCACTTGACCATCAACGGACCGCAGACATAAGACGAAGCTGATCAGACCTGAGCGTATCATGAACACTTCCCGGCCGGCACCTGGTTGGTTTTTTTGGGCATAGCTTTTTATCAATCCACCTCTTTTTTTTGGATCCCGGCTATACACGTGAGGAACAGAAATCCAAACAAGCCTGTATGGTCCCCAAGATCTAGATACAACTGAAACTCACAACCCAGAAGTTACTCAAACCCATTCTCCAGGAGCCAACGCAACTGCCGTATGTATCAGGGATGCCCTTAAACACACTTGTCGCACCAATCACGCCGACCGACAGTAAGCAGAAGTATAGGCAAGTGCCGGCATTAATATGAGACCACTCCCCGCCTGTCTTCCCATGTTGACAGGACTTGTATCTCCCTGGAATAATAAGCTGAGTGATTTGATCAAATCAGCCTTTTTTCTTAGCCCAAGGCTAACCAAGTCCCTGTTCCGGCCATGGGAGAGACACGTTAGTCATGCTTATATGCCCTCAGGCCTCTGCCTCACTGTCCTTATGTACCGAGTGCGTCGTATATGGTCAAGGTTCTTTAAGGCATCCCTGTACATGACCGTTGCGTTGCTCCTCCTGCGGAGTATGCGGTTCGAGATCACTTCTGCCGGGTTGTTGGGAGTTTTCAGTTAGATATCTCAGTCCAGCCCCTCAGGGACCATTCAGGCCTTGCTTCTAGCATTTGTGTTCCTCACGTGTCGATTAGCCCCCAAAAAAAGAGGTGATCTGATTGTTAATTGATAACGGATGGGGGGACTTATGCCCCACATAACCATCCCAGTGCCGGCGCGGAAGTTGGGTTCATATAGCGTCAGGCTATCACTTCCTTATGTCCGGTACTGATGGTACGAAGCTGGCTCTTAAAGAGCATCCCCTTGTACATACCAGTTGCTGTTGCTCCTGGGAGTATTGCGCGTTCGAGTCCACTTCCTGAGGGTGTAGCATGCTTTCAGTTGTATCTCAGTCCTTGGGACCATTCAGGCTTGTTGGCATTTGTTTAGTCTCCTCAACGTTTTTGTTGCCCCCCGCAAAAAAGCCGCGTAGATTTGATACAAATAGCTACATGCCCAAGTATACCATCCAGTCTTGCCTTGCCGGCGGCAGTGAAGTACCGTTCCATATAGCTCAGGCTTATCACTTCCTGATAGTGCTACGCCGCTCGTCCGATGCTTACAGGTGCGTTTAAGGCCTATACCCTGCTACATACCAGTTGCGATTGCCGTGTCCTGGCGAGTTAGGCCTTCCGAGTCACTTCTGGGGTGATTTTTAAGTTGTATCTAGCCCTAGGGACCATTCAGGCGCCTTGTTTGCATTTGTGGCATCTCGCTCACGTCGTTTAGCCCCCAAAAGAAAAGACTGGTGATATTGTGTGCATCATGAGAGAGGTTGGGCCTATAGGCCCAAGCTAACCAGTCACGGAGCTAGCCGCGCGCGGGAATGCTGGTTCAATATAGCGTCAGGCTATCACTTCCTTATGTCCGTGTCGATGATGACGCTCAAGTGGTTTAAGGCATACCCTGTACATACCAGTTGCCGTGGTCCTGCCGGAGTATGGGTTCGAGTCACTTACTGGGTGTGAGTTTTCAGTTGTAATCCCATACGTCCTGGCGCCCTGCGAGACCCATTCAGCCTCTGCTTTGCATTTTTGCTTCGTGTTACCTCAACGTCGTATGCCCCCCAAAAAAGAGGTTGGTGATTTGATTAAATTGCTATGCCCAAGATAACCCATCCAGGTGCCGGCTTGGGAGTGGTTCAAATAGCTCAAGGCCTATTCACTCTCCTTATGTCGGTCAGCCTGAATGCCGTCAAGTTAGCCCGCTTTAAGCGCCATCCCTGTACATACCAGTTGCGTCTGCTACCCCCTCCTGGCGGGATTATGCGTTCGAGTCACTTCTGCTGTGGGCTGTGGAGGTTGTCAGTTTGTTGTATCTAGTCCTGGGCGACCATTCAGGCTTGATCACATTTGTATTCCTCACGCGTTGCCCCCAAAAAGCAGGCTGATTCTTTGATAAAAAGCTATGCCCCAAGATAACCATCCAGCGACCGGCGGGCAAGCTGCCCTTCACTATAGCTCAGGCCTATCACTTCCTTTATATGGTCCGGGTCGCTCGATTGGTCAAGATGTTTAATGGCATCCCTGCCCTACATACCAGCTTTGCGTTGCTCCTCGGAGTATAGAGGTTCCGCAGGTCACTTCTGGCGGTGTCGAGTGAGGTTTTTCAGTTATGCTATCCTACGTACCTGCCGGGCCATTCAGGCCTTCGTTTGCCCCATTTCGGTGATTCCCCCCATCACGTGTTGTTTAGCCTGTTGCCCAAAAATGAGGTGATTTGATAAAATGCTATGCCCAAGATAACCATCCAAGTGCCGGCGGGGAAGTGGTTCATATAGCTCAGGCTATCACTTCCTTTGTCCGGTCGTGATGGTCAAGCGGTTTAAGGCCACCCTGTACATACCAGTTGCGTTGCTCCTGGGAGTATGGGTTCGAGTCACTTCTGGGGTGTGAGTTTTCATTAGCATATAGTCATGGGGACCATTCAGGCTTGTTCGCATTTGTGTTCCTCACGTGTTGCCCCAAAAAATGAGGTGATTGATAAATGCTATGCCAAGATAACCATCCAAGTGCCGGCGGGAAGTGGTTCATATAGCTCAGGCTATCACTTCCTTTTGTCCGGTCGTGTGGTCAAGCGGTTTAAGGCACCCCTGTACATACCAGTTGCGTTGCTCCTGGGAGTATGGGTTCGAGTCACTTCTGGGGTGTGAGTTTTCATTCGCATATAGTCCTGGGGACCATTCAGGCTTGTTCGCATTTGGTTCCTCACGTGTTGCCCCAAAAAATGAGGTGATTGATAAATGCTAGCCCAAGATAACCATCCAAGTGCCGGCGGGGAAGTGGTTCATATAGCTCAGGCTATCACTTCCTTTTGTCCGGTCGTGATGGTCAAGCGGTTTAAGGCCCCTGTACATACCAGTTGCGTTGCTCCTGGGAGTATGGGTTCGAGTCACTTCTGGGGTGTGAGTTTTCATTCGCATATAGTCCTGGGGACCATTCAGGCTTGTTCGCATTTGTGTTCCTCACGTGTTGCCCCAAAAATGAGGTGATTTGATAAAATGCTATGCCCAAGATAACCATCCAAGTGCCGGCGGGAAGTGGTTCATATAGCTCAGGCTATCACTCTTTGTCCGGTCGTGATGGTCAAGCGGTTTAAGGCACCCCTGTACTACCAGTTGCGTTGCTCCTGGGAGTATGGGTTCGAGTCACTTCTGGGGTGTGAGTTTTCATTCGCATATAGTCCTGGGGACCATTCAGGCTTGTTCGCATTTGTGTTCCTCACGTGTTGCCCCAAAAAATGAGGTGATTTGATTAAAATGCTATGCCCAAGATAACCATCCAAGTGCCGGCGGGGAAGTGGTTCATATAGCTCAGGCTATCACTTCCTTTTGTCCGGTCGTGATGGTCAAGTGGTTTAAGGCACCCCTGTACATACCAGTTGCGTTGCTCCTGGGAGTGGGTTCGAGTCCTTCTGGGGTGTGAGTTTTCATTCGCATATAGTCCTGGGACCATTCAGGCTTGTTCGCATTTGTGTTCCTCACGTGTTGCCCCAAAAAATGAGGTGATTGGATAAATGCTATGCCCAAGATAACCATCCAAGTGCCGGCGGGAAGTGGTTCATATAGCTCAGGCTATCACTTCCTTTTGTCCGGTCGTGATGGTCAAGCGGTTTAAGGCCCCCTGTACATACCAGTTGCGTGCTCCTGGGAGTATGGGTTCGAGTCACTTCTGGGGTGTGAGTTTTCATTCGCATATAGTCCTGGGGACCATTCAGGCTTGTTCGCATTTGTGTTCCTCACGTGTGCCCCAAAAAATGAGGTGATTTGATAAAATGCTATGCCCAAGATAACCATCCAAGTGCCGGCGGGGAAGTGGTTCATATAGCTCAGGCTATCACTTCCTTTTGTCCGGTCGTGATGGTCAAGCGGTTTAAGGCATCCCTGTACATACCAGTTGCGTTGCTCCTGGGAGTATGGGTTCGAGTCACTTCTGGGGTGTGAGTTTTCATTCGCATATAGTCCTGGGGACCATTCAGGCTTGTTCGCATTTGTGTTCCTCACGTGTTGCCCAAAAAATGAGGTGATTTGATAAAATGCTATGCCCAAGATAACCATCCAAGTGCCGGCGGGGAAGTGGTTCATATAGCTCGGCTATCACTTCCTTATGTCCGGTCGTGATGGTCAAGCGGTTTAAGGCATCCCTGTACATACCAGTTGCGTTGCTCCTGGGAGTATGGGTTCGAGTCACTTCTGGGGTGTGAGTTTTCATTCGCATATAGTCCTGGGGACCATTCAGGCTTGTTCGCATTTGTGTTCCTCACGTGTTGCCCCAAAAAATGAGGTGATTTGATAAAATGCTATGCCCAAGATAACCATCCAAGTGCCGGCGGGGAAGTGGTTCATATAGCTCGGCTATCACTTCCTTATGTCCGGTCGTGATGGTCAAGTGGTTTAAGGCGTCCCTGTACATACCAGTTGCGTTGCTCCTGGGAGTATGGGTTCGAGTCACTTCTGGGGTGTGAGTTTTCATTCGCATATAGTCCTGGGGACCATTCAGGCTTGTTCGCATTTGTGTTCCTCACGTGTTGCCCCAAAAAATGAGGTGATTTGATAAAATGCTATGCCCAAGATAACCATCCAAGTGCCGGCGGGAAGTGGTTCATATAGCTCAGGCTATCACTTCCTTATGTCCGGTCGTGATGGTCAAGTGGTTTAAGGCATCCCTGTACATACCAGTTGCGTTGCTCCTGGGAGTATGGGTTCGAGTCACTTCTGGGGTGTGAGTTTTCATTCGCATATAGTCCTGGGGACCATTCAGGCTTGTTCGCATTTGTGTTCCTCACGTGTTGCCCCAAAAAAATGAGGTGATTTGATAAAATGCTATGCCCAAGATAACCATCCAAGTGCCGTGGGAAGTGGTTCATATAGCTCAGGCTATCACTTCCTTTTGTCCGGTCGTGATGGTCAAGCGGTTTAAGGCACCCCTGTACATACCAGTTGCGTTGCTCCTGGGAGTATGGGTTCGAGTCACTTCTGGGGTGTGAGTTTTCATTCGCATATAGTCCTGGGGACCATTCAGGCTTGTTCGCATTTGTGTTCCTCACGTGTTGCCCCAAAAAATGAGAGTGATTTGATAAATGCTATGCCCAAGATAACCATCCAGTGCCGGCGGGGAAGTGGTTCATATAGCTCGGCTATCACCTCCTTTTGTCCGGTCGTGATGGTCAACGGTTTAAGGCACCCCTGTACATACCAGTTGCGTTGCTCCTGGGAGTATGGGTTCGAGTCACTTCTGGGGTGTGAGTTTTCATTCGCATATAGTCCTGGGGACCATTCAGGCTTGTTCGCATTTGTGTTCCTCACGTGTTGCCCCAAAAAATGAGGTGATTTGATAAAATGCTATGCCCAAGATAACCATCCAAGTGCCGGCGGGGAAGTGGTTCATATAGCTCAGGCTATCACTTCCTTATTGTCGGTCGTGATGGTCAAGCGTTTAGACCCCTGTACATACCAGTTGCGTTGCTCTGGGAGTATGGGTTCGAGTACTTCGGGGTGTGAGTTTTCATTCGCATATAGTCCTATATACCATTATAGGCTTGTTCGCATATATAATATATATAATATATATATATATATATATATATATATATATATATATATATATATATATATAATATATATATTATATATATGTATACATAATACAGACACATACATATCTAATCGCCCACACAAATACACACATCAATAATCTTTCGTGTCACAACATTTAATTTTACATCTAGGATGAGTCGCACAGTTACTAGTCTTGCTGCACACCCACACAACTGGGCGGCAGCTTTACAGTCATGTGCATGCATTACCTACAGTAAGCAAATTTTGGATACTTCGCTAAGATTTCGGGCAGCACATCATTATGAATGAAGTACTTACACTATTCTTGGACACTAGTGATGGTGTTAATTATCTCTAAATTCCGCAATTTTTTCATATTCCATTAAATAATGACGCAAAGTATGCGATTAGTTCTGCTGAAAGAGTTTACATTTAGTCAAATCTACATCAGCAGATGTTACAAAACTCCCAGAGGTACTTGTAACCGAGCTTAAGCCTAGCAGTGGTAACATCTAGAAGTCTGCTAACATTATTGGCTAAGCCTAGCAGTGGTAACATCTAGAAGTCTGCTAACATTATTGGCTAAGCCTAGCAGTGGTAACATCTAGAAGTCTACTAACATTATTGGATGACCCATAGACGTGCGGTTCTTCCTGCATAATACATGGATCATCATCATAATACATGGATATTAACATACATATTTCTTTAATTCTGTGTTGTGTATTAAAGTGACTTAAATTTTATAAGTTAATTTCTTGCAGTATATGATGATGATATAGTGCAATGAAGGTAACATTGCAATTTTATAAGAAAACATTAGTTTAGTTTAGTTCATTTATTATGCACCCCATGCCCATCTTGTGGGCGGTAGTGGAAAGGGTTACAGAGGCACATAATGGGCTCAGGGACTGAACCCCACAATTCATTTAGCTAAGCAAGTTACAATCTTGATGAGCTAGTTACAAAATTCAATATAAGTCGTCACATCAACAATGGGTTCGAGATCGACCTCAAGTACAGGTTCTAAATTAAGCAACTGACATATGTGGAGAGCTAGTGTCACAATTTATATGTTTGTCCTGCACACCGCCCCCCATCCAGTGGGCAGCGGTGGATAGGTTACAATCACTCAGTTACTACCTACAGTCAGCAAACTGGGGATATTTGGCTAAAATTTCTGGTAGCAGATCATTTTGAATGAAATATTTACACATCGCTGGAACATTGGTTATAGAATTGTCTCTGTCCCCCTGCCCACTCTTTCTGTCCCCTGTCTCTCCTCTGTCCCCTCTCTCTTGGTCTCCTGCCCCCCTCTCCTCCTCTGTCCCCGGTCCCCCTCTCTGACCCTGTCCCTCTGTCTCTGTCCCTGTTTCCCTCCCTGTCCCACTGCCCCCCCCCCTCTGTTCCCCCGTCCCTCCTCTGGCCTTGTCCGTCTATCCCTGTCCCTCTTGTCTCTGGCCTCTCCTCGTTTCTGCAATTCTCTGTCAGCCTATCTCTCTGTCTCTTTCCTCGCTCTATCTGTCATTCTCTCACTGAATTTGCATATCCTTATCTATCCGTCTCTGTCTAACATTCTCTCCCTGACTCTGTCTATATCTATTTCTCTGTCTCGGTCTTCATCTCTTTCTCCTCTCTCTCTCTTTCTCTCTCTCTCTCTCTCTCTCTCTCTCTCTCTCTCTCCTCTCTCTCTCTCTCTCCTCTCTCTCTCTCTCTCTCTCTCTCTCTCTCCTTACATACATACATACATTTATTTAACACATGTGGTACACGTGCAAGGGGACACAGGTGGAAGTTGAGTACCCAAATGAGCCACAGAGAGATTACAGAAAGAACTTTTCAGTGTCAGAGTAGTTAATAAATGGAATGCATTAGGCAGTAATGTGGTGGAGGCTGACTCCACACACAGTTTCAAATGTAGATATGACAGAGCCCAGTAGGCTCAGGAATCTGTACATCAGTTGATTGACGGTTGAGAGGCGGGACCAAAGAGCCAAAGTTCAACCCCCGCAACCATAACTAGGTTAGTACATACATACATACATAAGATATAAAACAGTGGAGGATTCCCAGGTAGAACAATCAACCACAATGCCCATTACCCCTTTACCCTGTTGTCCTTAACTACACAACTATACAAGTCATTAACACGTGTAATGGCTGATCCCCCATCACGATAGCATGGGGACCAATTGCCTGACCCGCAGTCCGTCTTGCTCCTCAAATAATTTTCGGGTTAACATGAAAACATCTCTCGCGTTTATCTCTCTAATGTTGTTTTCCCATCTTTCATTTTATCAGCTTAGTTCCTTTATTTATACCCCAATTACTCATCCATTGAGCGGTAGTTAAACTGAACCCAAATTTAATCAAGTTCCTTTTGCTAAGCAAGCTACAGTCTTGATAAAATCAGATATATTGTTTGTTAACACAATTCTCAACAATGAACAGTCAGTTTTATCAAGCTAACATATCCTAACACAACGAGTGAGAGTATTAACTGGTTTAATTATTTTATTAGACCAGTATATATTATTAGCTTATACTGGTATATATATATATATATATATATATATATATATATATATATATATATATATATATATATATATATAATTATATATATAGTGCCTGTACATTACAACTATTTAACACTGGGAAGGGATCAGGATAAGGATTTGGGATGGGATAGGGAGGAATGGTGCCAAACCACTTGGACGGCGGTCGGGGATTGAACGCCTAGGACTGCTACTGTGCATTTAAATTACTAACTTACCTGAGAGTCTTTATCCCTACATGTCAATGTTTGTGTATACTGGTAACGTGAGGAACATACAGAAGATAAGGGTAGCTGAACACCACAAAATGCTGAAGGACAACTTTATTAAAGTTGCATAATGAAATGTGTAAGTACTTCATTCATAATGATGTGCTGCCCGAAATCTTAGCGAAGTATCCAAAATTTGCTTAATGTAGGTAATGCATGCACATGACTGTAAAGCTGCCGCCCAGTTGGGTGGGTGTGGAGCAAGACTAGTAACTGTGTGACTCACTATAGTTGTAAAGTGCCTTGTATAGTGACTGTTGTGAGCCTCTTGTAATGTCACTTGTGACACCTCTTTGTGTCACTTGTGACACAAAGATTATTGATGTGTGTATTTGTGTGGGTGATTAGATATGTATGTGTATGTACATGTATGTATGAGGGTGTGTACATGTGTATACAACATTGATAATTTTGTAACTAGCGTCAAACATTGTTATTTGCTTAGCTAAACGAACTAGAGGGTTCAGTTCCTGAACCGATTATGTGCCTCTGTATTCCTTTACACCACCGCCCACGGGATGGGTATGGGGTGCATAATAAAGAAAGAAATAGAAGATATTGAAATTGCATAATACGGTTATTGACATTCAATAATAGTAAGATAAAGCAATGAGGACCAAATGGGAGACCAGTGATCAGATGAATATTACAGACTCAAGGGTAGCCTTCTCTTCTTGTATATAAATGAAAAAATAAATTCGTTTGTTTAATTCTAATGCTTGTAGGCAAGAACAGCTGTGAACGCCAGCTAGCGCACAAGTACATGAGCGCCCAAAATACTTTTACACAAAAGACATGTGCAGACAGGCTTGTGGCTTCTGACTTCTTTTTTATTGAATAATATTAAATATTAGGCGCTTACCTATAATAGTTATCATTTTATACAAGTATAACTATCACATAATAAATATAAAAGGAGTTTATCCAAAACTGACAGAAGTGTTGTGTTTTGTGCGTTGTATCGTGTTTGCGGGCATTCGGGTGTGTTGTGTTTACGCTGGCGGGCGGCGTCCTTACCAACTCCGAATTATGTCTATTACATCACTAAACTTCATTTAATAACTATATACCTGTTACACTCGACGTCTCGTTTAAAGACAGATTCTTTGGCTAACTTATCATATCTATCATATCTATCATGCATTCGGAGGCCAACATGAGATGGAGTTAGTTAGTTTAGTTCATTTATTATGCACCCCATACCCATCTTGTGGGCGGTAGTGGAAAGGGTTACAGAGGCATGTTAAGGGGTTAATAAATAAGTAAGCTTGAACAGAGTATCCCTTGTTCCTGTGTGGGAGTACAATAATCATTTCCTAGACTAACCAGGTTTAGTAGCAAGCAATTATTATTGTGGATATTTTACTTTGGGGGCCGGGCCTTTTGTTCTCCCATATCTTGATACCTCTAGTCTTACCCTTACCCCTTAATAGTACCAAGTTCCCCATAGCAAGCCCACTATTGGTCATAACAAGTGGTTGGCCTGTCCGGGAGGAACGTTATTATGGTAAAAAATTAGATTTTTGAGTGCCAAAACTAAAAATTCTTGTTTCCGCAGAACGGTTGTGGGCTAGCCTAGGGTCCAGCTCATCTGGCGTAGAACATTCTTTGCACTGACTGGACAACCAGCTGGATCTCTTCACGATTAAGGTTAGTGTGGCCTTGTGTTAGGGGCCGTGCAAATTTTTGTTTTTTCCAATTTTTTAATTTTTAATTTTTTCTGTGGCTAGGAGCTAAAATTTTTAGTCATGTCATCTGAAATGCAGAGACTGGCAATGAACCCTTCAGTGATGGAGATAAAGAAGCTCAACAAAGCAAATTTAATATTGTTAGGCAAGGAATTTGGCCTAGAATTAAATGATGCAGATAGAAAGTGGATTTTGATGAATGAAATTTTACGGCATTGTATAGACCAAGAACTAGTGCCAAGTGATACAATTTTATGCGAACCCAATTCAGGGGAAAGTGCAGCGAGTAGAAATATAGAATTAGAATTAACACTAGCCAAGTTAAGACTGGCAGAGCAAGAGGCCAGAGTAGCAGAACAAAATGCTAAAGTGGAAGAGCAAAGGCTCAAAAATGAGGCGGCAAGGATGGTACCACCTACTGGGGACTCGAACTCCAGACATTCCGATAAAAAACACAACTTGCCTGAATTTTCAGAGTCAGACCCTGAAAGATTTTTTAACCATTTTCAGAGACTAGCCATGTCCATGAACTGGCCAAGGGAAGAGTGGGTGAAAATCTTGCAGGGGCGGCTTAGGGGTAAAGCACAAGATATTTTTATTAATATGCCTGACAACGAGTGTTTTGTATATGATGAAGTCAGGGAAAGTATTTTGAGGGCGTACGAAATTACTCCTGAAGCTCACCGCCAAACTTATCGCAACCTTAGGCCCACTCACAACCAACCGTTCACTGAATTTGCCAATGAGCAAATTAGATTGTTTGATAAATGGATTCGCTCGGCTAAAGCCGAAACATACCAGGCACTCAGAAATGTAGTCTTAGTAGAACACTTTATAGATAGTATGCCAGAATATATTTCGCAATACCTTAGAGGAAGGGTAGAGTTAAATTCTAAAATAGGGGACTTGGCCAAGATGGCAGAAAACTACCAGTTGGCGGGCAAAAGGCCCAATAAAAATAATTTTACCCCACAGAGTAACAAAACTTATACCCACAGCCAGTCCAGACCAGCTCATTCTAAACCTTCACCTAATGCACCTTCTGTTTCAGACATAACTAACCCTGTTAAATTGTCTACCCCCACAACACTAAAGAGTGAACCGAAGGGTAATTGGTTAGTAATGTCTCTTCTCCCGACGTTTCTGTGGTCATGTAAAAGTTCAACCACCATATATAGCCGTTGTTGGCAATTGTACCCGGAAAAAAGACCCAATGCTCTCGTTGTGACACAGGGCTTGAGGCCTTCTGAAGGGTTAGGGAGTAAGACTTCCACCCACAGTGGTTGGACCTGCTTACCCCATTCTTATCGAAAGGGAGACTACTTTGGTCTGAGGGTTCTTCCTGGAGGGACGTGGTGATCTTCCGAGACACCGGTGCCATCCAGACTTTAATTTTAGAGAGTGCTTTGCAAGGTGCCAATACTCTCGACACTGGAGAGGTGGTACTGGTCGAGGGTGTCACTAGTGATACTCGAGCAGTACCCCTCCGTAAGGTTACCTGGAATCTGATTTCCCAAGGGTATTTGTACAGTCGGAGTCACTTCGTACCACTTTCCCTAATGTTGATGTAATATTGGGTAATGATTTAGCGGGGATAAGGTAGGGGACTCCAGACTGCCTGTTATGTTGCCTACCCAAAGGTTTGCCTGGATTCACCCACCGCAGAGGATAATGTTGTGTACCCTGCGTGCGTGGTGACTAGGTCTATGGGACTTAAATGTAAGGGCAGCCCTGTGCTTGCCAAGGTGGTAAATCCCAAGGACACGAGGGACCTTCCGAGTGGTGAAAGCCAGTGGACCTTGCGGACAACATTCATGGCCCGACTCGATGACGGGGCCGAGGACATTGTGGAGAGCCTGTCACCCCGCCTACCGAGAGTAGTGGGGAGGTGGAGGAGAACACTGTTGAGCCCGGCCAATGGACATCTCGACCAAGGCCTGGATGCCTCCTTGAGTGAGTTACAGAAAGCTGACCCAGTCTTGCAGATTGTCACGAGCAGCGTCTCTAAGGGGAAATTGTAGAGCAGCAACTGGGTACTATACAATGATCGGATTTTGATGAGAAAATGGAGACCTCAGAGTGCTCCCTTGTCAAATGAGTGGGAGGTAGTCCACCAGGTTATGTGCCGATGCTATAGAGAAAGAGTTTTGTCAGCTGCCCATGATGATCATATGTGGGGGGACATCAAGGCATTAATATTA
>WNGS01135263.1:0-13441 GCA_020271785.1 Procambarus virginalis
GTCTAAGTTGGCTCATTAATTATCGTGAAAAATATTAATGAGCAAATTGTATAAAACTTAATTATTAGAAAATCTGTGGGCTGTGAGGTGACTGTAACTGGCGACCAGGCGCTGCCAGCCCACACTCTGACCATCACTGACCAGACAAAAGTTATAAACCTGATTCTTCTGTCTCAGTGGAATGTTATCATTGATGTATATCACATTAGTCTGAACTCGTTTGGTAATAAACTAATAATAATAATACATAATAATAATAATAATAATAATAATAACTAATAATAATAATAATAATAATAAAGAAGAAAGAGAAGAAGAAGAGTTATATTTAGAGTAACACATCGGAGCACCACGCACATGGTGTGTGAAAATTAGTTAGTAGTGTCTAGTAATTACAGTTATTGGTTGATGGCGCCGAAAGATGCAAAGAACCCCATCTAATCCTAGTGAATACTGTGACGACACATCTGCTGTGTCCAGGTAAGTCCACTACGGGATCACCATAGCACCGTGCTACTTGCGAACTTTTTGTTCCCGGAGTAGCTGAATCTAAAACAACAACAACAACACACTTTGTGTATATGTTGTGAAATTTATGCGTGAATTTACACCAAGTCTTTCGCACTCTCCTGACGTGTTTTGTCAAGGTGTGAGTGTGTGGTCAGGACGAGACTTAATCTCAACGTCTAATCATTGAAATGTCTAACATAGGGTATCTGTGCCATGGTCTTCAGCCACTGCAAATACCTCAAGCCTATCATCACTCAGTAAAAATCTGTTATCAGAACTATAACAAGTTTGTCTTCAGACAACACACAGCCTCCCTCTGTTTAAGTCCCTTAACATGCTAAACATATACTCACTCCACACATTCTCATGTGCTATTTCAATTTCTTTCTTTATTATGCACCCCATACCCATCCTGTGGGCGGTGGTGTAAAGGATTACAGAGGCACATAATTGATCAGGAACTGAACCCTCTAGTTTGTTTAGCTAAGCAAATAACAATCTTTTGATGCTAGTTACAAAATTGTTAATGTTATATATACATGTACACATACTCATACATACATGTACATATACATACATGTACATATATACATACACATACATATTTAATCACCCACACAAATACACACATCAATAATCTTTTGTGTCACAAGTGATTCAACAAGAGGCTCACAACAGTCACTATACAAGGCACTTTACATCTATGGTGAGTCACACAGTTACTGGTCTTGCTCCACACCAACCCAACTGGGCGGCAGCTTTACAGTCATGTGCTCCACACCCACCCAACTGGGCGGCAGCTTTACAGTCATGTGCTCCACACCCACCCAACTGGGCGGCAGCTTTACAGTCATGTGCTGCACACCCACCCAACTGGGCGGCAGTTTTACAGTCATGTGCTCCACACCCACCCAACTGGGCGGCAGCTTTACAATCATGTGCTCCACACCCACCCAACTGGGCGGCAGCTTTACAGTCATGTGCTCCACACCCACCCAACTGGGCGGCAGCTTTACAGTCATGTGCTCGCACCCACCCAACTGGACGGCAGCTTTACAGTCATGTGCTCCACACCCACCCAACTGGGCGGCAGTTTTACATTCATGTGCTCCACACCCACCAACTGGGCGGCAGCTTTACAGTCATGTGCTCCACACCCACCCAACTGGGCGGCAGCTTTACAGTCATGTGCTCCACACCCACCCAACTGGGCGGCAGCTTTACAGTCATGTGCTCCACACCCACCCAACTGGGCGGCAGCTTTACAGTCATGTGCTCCACACCCACCCAACTGGGTGGCAGCTTTACAGTCATGTGCTCCACACCCACCCAACTGGGCGGCAGTTTTACAGTCATGTGCTCCACACCCACCCAACTGGGCGGCAGCTTTACAGTCATGTGCTCCACACCCACCCAACTGGGCGGCAGCTTTACAGTCATGTGCTCCACACCCACCCAACTGGGTGGCAGCTTTACAGTCATGTGCTCCACACCCACCCAACTGGGCGGCAGCTTTACAGTCATGTGCTCCACACCCACCCAACTGGGTGGCAGCTTTACAGTCATGTGCTCCACACCCACCCAACTGGGCGGCAGCTTTACAGTCATGTGCTCCAGGCCCACCCAACTGGGCGGCAGCTTTACAGTCATGTGCATGCATTACCTACAGTAAGCAAATTTTGGATACTTCGCTAAGATTTCGGGCAGCACATCAATATGAATGACGTACTTACACATTTCTTGGACACTATTGATGGTGTTATCTCTAAATTCCACGATTTTTTCACATTCCATTATATAATGACGCAAAGTATGCGAATAGTTCTGCTGACAGAGTTTACATTTAGTCAAATCTACATCAGCAGATGTTACAAATTCCCAGAGGTACTTGTAGCCGAGCCTAAGCCTAGCAGTGGTAACATCTAGAAGTCTGCTAACCTTTTTGGATGACCCATAGACGTGCGGTACTTCCTGCATAATAGAATGATGAATGATGGAGTAACTGGTGTGAATTTCACTTTGCCTCAAGTCTCAGAAATTTAGTTGATGTTCCTAGAATATTACTGCCCTCAGGCTGCTCAGGGGCAGTCCAAGTTGGTAATCAATTCCCTCTTTACGAGCAGAAGTCTTGGCCAACTCATCAGTTCTATCATGCATTCGGAGACCAATATGGGAAGGAATCCACAGGAGACAATCTCTGACTCCATCATTGATTATTTCACTATATCTGTGTCTAGGTGCAGAGATAAGCACGTTACAGTTATGCCCTGGGGAGCTGAGGGCAGTCAAGGATGACAAGGAGTCACTTACAATTAGCGTGTCAACTTTGGATTCATATACGCGCTCGAGTGCAAGGATTGTGGCAACCAATTCTGTTTGAAGAGTGGAGGCCCAGTTACTTAGTCTCGCTCCACACTCATGGGAGAAGGAACCATCTCTCGTTGTCATAACAACTGCTCTTCCAGCTGCGCCATAGGACTATCTACATGTACATAACCTTGTTCCTAAATGCTAATCTTGATTTGAAAGTTTTCCCTTGATAGATGTAACAGAACCCATGAGCACCACACCAGAAATAAATATATCTTTGATATCCCCAGAGTCAGACTAAATGCGTTCAAACACTACATGCAAATAAAAGGGCTCAGTCTTTGTAACTGATGAATTAAAAAAAAGTCCAACCATGCCTTATTCAAAAGTAAAACCAAAAAGTACCTAATTTCATCCTCATAGTTTCCTACCTTGTGCCTCAAACTCACACTGCATCTTGTACTACCCACTTCCCCAATATTAGTAATTAAGACATATATCTTTACCAGTGTAATCACCTCCGTCAACTTATATTGTAGTTATTTGATGATATAAAAGCTTGCTACACTGTACCTTTCACCTCACCTGATATGTAAGGTTAATGACCTGCCCGATACACTGCTTGTTAGTGGCTTTGCAGGAATGTACAAATAATAATGTTATGTAATCTCACAATGCCATTATAGCTTCTTGTGAATAAGATTGTTATTATTATGTAAGTCTCGTCGTAATCGATTAGACGTTGAGGTTAAGTCTGGTCGTGACCACACACTCACACCTTGATCAAACACTCACCAGTGTGAAACACTTGCTGTGGGTTCCTTACATAAATTTCACAAATACACAAGTGTGGGTTTTTATCCTATGTTATTATGTCTGTGAGAAGACATTACCATGAATGATTATTATTATTATTATTATTATCATTATTATTATTATCATTATTATTATTATTATTATGATATTACACAGAGAAGTTATATTAACGTGATATATCAAGTATCAAATCTACATGAGTCATGATGCGGGTTCGAACCTATTCGTTGGGTGTTCCCAGACGCGCTCTAGTCAACTGCACCACGACATGGTCAAATAATTGCAACCTGGAATGCTACTGCACCCACGAGGGTCCCGAGGCTTCCACTGAAGCCTAACCGAGGTTTCACACAATCCCCCGAGTGCCTGAGTCCCCGGACAGAGCCCGAGTGCATTTAGTTGTCTAGAGCGCGTCTGGGAACACTCGGCGCATAGGTTCGAACCTGCATCAAGGCTCATGTGAATTTGTTCATTATTATTATTATTATTAGTAGTAGTAGTAGTATTCATTATGATTACCGCGGGGAAGGTGTGGTTGAGCCGAGTGAAGAGAGTGAAGGTGGTGCCAATCTGGTCGGGTGCCATGGGTGCCTTGACGACGGGCCTGGAGGTGTTGAGCCAGGGCGCCCTCAGGGAGAAGCAGGTGGTGACGCCGTACACCGGCCAGCACTCTGTAGGGGGGCAGGGCGCCGCTCAGCTGCTGCTCAGGTCTACTCTAACATGTTCCAGCACAAGCTCATGCGGGGTCGTGTGCCGGGGGGGGGTACAAGTGTGGTGGTGCACACACTGTCAGCCAGGTGCTGCTGCCCTTGTACCCTGCTGGGTACGCTGCGCCCGTACTGATTGGCACTGTGGCCA
Organism: Procambarus virginalis; assembly: GCA_020271785.1. NCBI lineage: Eukaryota > Metazoa > Arthropoda > Malacostraca > Decapoda > Cambaridae > Procambarus > Procambarus virginalis. The sequence continues at coordinate 4,495 of WNGS01135263.1, forward strand.
CACTAACTGCCACTGTGGCCTACTGACTGGTAGTGAGGTCGTACTGACTGGTAATGAAGCCGTATTGACTGGCAGTGTGGCCTACTGACTGGCAGTGTGGCCTACTGTCTGGCAGTGTGGCCTACTGACTGGCAGTGTGGCATACTGACTGGCAGTGTGGCCTACTGACTGGCAGTGTGGCCTACTGTCTGGCAGTGTGGCCTACTGACTGGCAGTGTGGCATACTGACTGGCAGTGTGGCCTACTGACTGGCAGTGTGGCATACTGACTGGCAGTGTGGTCTACTGACTGGCAGTGTGGCATACTGACTGGCAGTGTGGCATACTGACTGGCAGTGTGGCCTACTGACTGGCAGTGTGGCATACTGACTGGCAGTGTGGCATACTGACTGGCAGTGTGGCATACTGACTGGCAGTGTGGCCTACTGACTGGCAGTGTGGCCTACTGACTGGCAGTGTGGCATACTGACTGGCAGTGTGGCCTACTGACTGGCAGTGTGGCATACTGACTGGCAGTGTGGCCTACTGACTGGCAGTGTGGCATACTGACTGGCAGTGTGGCCTACTGACTGGCAGTGTGGCATACTGACTGGCAGTGTGGCCTACTGACTGGCAGTGTGGCATACTAACTGGCAGTGTGGTCTACTGACTGGCGGTGTGGCCTACTGACTGGCGGTGTGGTCTACTGACTGGCAGTGTGGTCTACTGACTGGCAGTGTGGCCTACTGACTGGCAGTGTGGTCTACTGACTGGCAGTGTGGTCTACTGACTGGCAGTGTGGCCTACTGACTGGCAGTGTAGTCTACTGACTGGCAGTGTGGCCTACTGACTGGCAGTGTGATCTACTGACTGACAGTGTGGCCTACTGACTGGCGGTGTGGCCTACTGACTGGCAGTGTGATCTACTGACTGGCAGTGTGATCTACTGACTGGCAGTGTGGTCTACTGACTGGCAGTGTGGTCTACTGACTGGCAGTGTGGTCTACTGACTGGCAGTGTGGCCTACTGACTGGCGGTGTGGCCTACTGACTGGCGGTGTGGCCTACTGACTGGCAGTGTGGTCTACTGACTGGCAGTGTGGTCTACTGACTGGCAGTGTGGTCTACTGACTGGCAGTGTGATCTACTGACTGGCAGTGAGCTCTACTGACTGACAGTGTGGCCTACTGACTGGCAGTGTGGTCTACTGACTGGCAGTGTGATCTACTGACTGGCAGTGTGGTCTACTGACTGGCAGTGTGATCTACTGACTGGCAGTGAGCTCTACTGATTGGCAGTGTGGTCTACTGACTGGCAGTGTGGTCTACTAACTGGCAGTGTGGTCTACTGACTGGCAGTGTGGTCTACTGACTGGCAGTGTGGTCTACTGACTGGCAGTGTGGTCTACTGACTGGCAGTGTGGTCTACTGACTGGCAGTGTGATCTACTGACTGGCAGTGTGATCTACTGACTGACAGTGTGGCCTACTGACTGGCGGTGTGGCCTACTGACTGGCAGTGTGATCTACTGACTGACAGTGTGGCCTTCTAACTGGCAGCATGGCCTACTGACTGGCGGTGTGGCCTACTGACTGGCAGTGTGATCTACTGACTGGCAGTGTGATCTACTGACTGGCAGTGAGCTCTACTGATTGGCAGTGTGGTCTACTGACTGGCAGTGTGGTCTCCTAACTGGCAGTGTGGTCTACTGACTGGCAGTGTGGTCTACTGACTGGCAGTGTGGTCTACTGACTGGCAGTGTGGCCTACTGACTGGCAGTGTGGTTGTACTGACTGGCAGTGTGGTCTACTGACTGGCAGTGTGGTCTACTGACTGGCAGTGTGGTCTACTGACTGGCAGTGAGCTCTACTGACTGGCAGTGTGGTCTACTGACTGGCAGTGTGGTCTACTGACTGGCAGTGAGCTCTACTGACTGGCAGTGTGGTCTACTGACTGGCAGTGTGGTCTACTGACTGGCAGTGTGGCCTACTGGCTGGCAGTGTGATCTACTGACTGGCAGTGTGGCCTACTGACTGGCAGTGTGGTCTACTGACTGGAAGTGAGCTCTACTGACAGGCAGTGTGGTCTACTGACTGGCAGTGTGGCCTACTGACTGGCAGTGTGGTCTACTGACTGGCAGTGTGGCCTACTGACTGGCAGTGTGGCATACTGACTGGCAGTGTAGCCTACTGACTGGCAGTGTTGCCTACTGACTGGCAGTGTGGTCTACTGGCTGGCAGTGTGGCCTACTTACTGGAAGTGTGGTCTACTGACTGGCAGCGTGGCCTACTGACTGGCAGTGTGGCCTACTGACTGGCAGTGTGGCCTACTGACTGGCAGTGTGGCCTACTGACTGGCAGTGTGGCCTACTGACTGGCAGTGTGGCATACTGACTGGCAGTGTGGCCTACTGACTGGCAGTGTGGCATACTGACTGGCAGTGTGGTCGTACTGACAGTGTGGTCGTACTGACAGTGTGGTCGTACTGACAGTGTGGTCGTATTGTCAGTGTGGTCGTACTGACAGTGTGGTCGTACTGACAGTGTGGTCGTACTGACAGTGTGGTCGTATTGTCAGTGTGGTCGCACTGACAGTGTGGTCGTACTGACAGTGTGGTCGTACTGACAGTGTGGTCGTATTGTCAGTGTGGTCGTACTGACAGTGTGGTCGTACTGGCAGTGTGGTCGTACTGACAGTGTGGTCGTACTAACTGACAGTGTGGTCGTACTAACTGACAGTGTGGTCGTATTGACAGTGTGGTCGTACTAACTGACAGTGTGGTCGTACTAACTGACAGTGTGGTCGTACCAACTGACAGTGTGGTCGTACTAACTGACAGTGTGGTCGTACTAACTGACAGTGTGGTCGTACTAACTGACAGTGTGGTCGTATTGACAGTGTGGTCGTATTGACAGTGTGGTCGTATTGACAGTGTGGTCGTACTGACAGTGTGGTCGTATTGACAGTGTGGTCGTACTGACAGTGTGGTCGTACTGGCAGTGTGGTCGTACTGACAGTGTGGTCGTACTAACTGACAGTGTGGTCGTACTAACTGACAGTGTGGTCGTATTGACAGTGTGGTCGTACTGACAGTGTGGTCGTACTGACAGTGTGGTCGTTCTGACAGTGTGGCCGTACTGACAGTGTGGTCGTACTGACAGTGTGGCCGTACTGACAGTGTGGTCGTACTGACAGTGTGGTCGTACTGACAGTGTGGTCGTACTGAGAATGTGGTCGTACTGACAGTGTGGTCGTACTGACAGCGTGGTCGTACTGAGAATGTGGTCGTACTGACAGTGTGGTCGTACTGACAGTGTGGCCGTACTGACAGTGTGGTCGTACTGAGAATGTGGTCGTACTGACAGTGTGGTCGTACTGACAGTGTGGCCGTACTGACAGTGTGGTCGTACTGAGAATGTGGTCGTACTGACAGTGTGGTCGTACTGACAGTGTGGCCGTACTGACAGTGTGGTTGTACTGACAGTGTGGTCGTACTGACAGTGTGGCCGTACTGACAGTGTGGTCGTACTGAGAATGTGGTCAAACTGACAGTGTGGTCGTACTGACAGTGTGGCCGTACTGACAGTGTGGTCGTACTGAGAATGTGGTCGTACTGACAGTGTGGTCGTACTGACAGTGTGGCCGTACTGACAGTGTGGTCGTACTGACAGTGTGGTCGTACTGACAGTGTGGTCGTACTGAGAATGTGGCTGTATTGACAGTGTGGTCGTACTGACAGTGTGGCCGTACTGACAGTGTGGTCGAACTGACAGTGTGGTCGTACTGACAGTGTGATCGTACTGAGAATGTGGCCGTACTGACAGTGTGGTCGTACTGACAGTGTGGTCGTACTGACAGTGTGGTCGTACTGACAGTGTGGTCGTACTGAGAATGTGGTCGTACTGACAGTGTGGTCGTACTGACAGTGTGGCCGTACTAACAGTGTGGTCGTACTGACAGTGTGGTCGTACTGACAGTGTGGTCGTACTGACAGTGTGGTCGTACTGACAGTATGGTCGTACTGACAGTATGGCCGTACTGACAGTGTGGCCGTACTGACAGTGTGGTCGTACTAACTGACAACGTGGTCTTACTGAGAATGTGGTCGTACTGAGAGTGTGGTCGTACTGACAGTGTTGTCGTACTGAGAATGTGGCCGTACTGACAGTGTGGCCGTACTGACAGTGTGGTCGTACTGACAGTGTGGCCGTACTGACAGTGTGGCCGTACTGACAGTGTGGTCGTACTGACAGTGTGGTCATACTGACAGTGTGGCCGTACTGACAGTGTGGTCGTATTGACAGTGTGGCCGTACTGACAGTGTGGCCGTACTGACAGTGTGGCCGTACTGACAGTGTGGTCATACTGACAGTGTGGTCGTATTGACAGTGTGGCCGTATTGACAGTGTGGTCACACTGACAGTGTGATCATACTGACAGTGTGGTCATACTGACAGTGTGGTCACACTGACAGTGTGGTCACACTGACAGTGTGATCATACTGACAGTGTGGTCATACTGACAGTGTGGTCATACTGACAGTGTGGTCATACTGACAGTGTGGTCATACTGACAGTGTGGTCACACTGACAGTGTGGTCATACTGACAGTGTGGTCATACTGACAGTGTGGTCATACTGACAGTGTGGTCATACTGACAGTGTGGTCATACTGACAGTGTGGTCACACTGACAGTGTGGTCACACTGACAGTGTGATCATACTGACAGTGTGGTCATACTGACAGTGTGGTCATACTGACAGTGTGGTCATACTGACAGTGTGGTCACACTGACAGTGTGGTCGTACTGACAGTGTGGTCGTACTGACAGTGTGGTCATACTGACAGTGTGGTCACACTGACAGTGTGGTCATACTGACAGTGTGGTCATACTGACAGTGTGGTCATACTGACAGTGTGGTCACACTGACAGTGTGGTCACACTGACAGTGTGATCATACTGACAGTGTGGTCATACTGACAGTGTGGTCACACTGACAGTGTGATCATACTGACAGTGTGGTCATACTGACAGTGTGGTCATACTGACAGTGTGGTCATACTGACAGTGTGGTCATACTGACAGTGTGGTCATACTGACAGTGTGGTCGTATTGACAGTGTGGTCATACTGACAGTGTGGCCGTACTGACAGTGTGGTCGTATTGACAGTGTGGTCGTATTGACAGTGTGGCCGTATTGACAGTGTGGTCACACTGACAGTGTGATCATACTGACAGTGTGGTCATACTGACAGTGTGGCCGTACTGACAGTGTGGTCGTACTGACAGTGTGGCCGTACTGACAGTGTGGTCGTACTGACAGTGTGGTCATACTGACAGTGTGGTCATACTGACAGTGTGGTCATACTGACAGTGTGGTCGTACTGACAGTGTGGCCGTACTGACAGTGTGGTCATACAGACAGTGTGGTCATACTGACAGTGTGGTCATACTGACAGTGTGGCCGTTCTGACAGTATGGCCGTACTGACAGGGTGGTCGTACTGACAGTGGTCGTACTGACAGTGTGGCCGTACTGACAGGGTGGTCGTACTGACAGTGTGGCCGTACTGACAGTGTGGCCGTACTGACAGTGTGGCCGTACTGACAGTGTGGCCGTACTGACAGTGTGGTCGTACTGACAGTGTGGTCGTACTGACAGTGTGGTCATACTGACAGTGTGGTCATACTGACAGTGTGTTCGTACTGACAGTATGGCCGTACTGACAGTGTGGCCGTACTGACAGTGTGGCCGTACTGACAGTGTGGCCGTACTGACAGTGTGGTCATACTGACAGTGTGGTCATACTGACAGTGTGGCCGTACTGACAGTGTGGTCGTACTGACAGTGTGGTCGTACTGACAATGTGGCCGTACTGACAGCATGGCCGTACTGACAGGGTGGCCGTACTGACAGTATGGCCGTACTGACAGTATGGCCGTACTGACAGTATGGCCGTACTGACAGTATGGCCGTACTGACAGTATGGCCGTACTGACAGTATGGCCGTACTGACAGTATGGTCGTACTGACAGTATGGCCGTACTGACAGGGTGGTCGTACTGACAGTGTGGTCGTACTGACAGTATGGCCGTACTGACAGGGTGGTCGTACTGACAGTATGGTCGTACTGACAGTGTGGCCGTACTGACAGTATGGCCGTACTGACAGGGTGGTCGTACTGACAGTGTGGTCGTACTGACAGTATGGCCGTACTGACAGTGTGGTCGTACTGACAGTGTGGTCGTACTGACAGTATGGCCGTACTGACAGTGTGGCCGTACTGACAGTGTGGCCGTAATGACAGTATGGCCGTACTGACAGGGTGGTCGTACTGGCAGTGTGGTCGTACTGACAGTATGGCCGTACTGACAGTGTGGTCGTACTGACAGTATGGTCGTACTGACAGTGTGGCCGTACTGACAGTATGGCCGTACTGACAGGGTGGCCGTACTGACAGTGTGGTCGTACTGACAGTGTGGTCGTACTGACAGTATGGCCGTACTGACAGTGTGGCCGTACTGACAATATGGTCGTTCTGACAGTGTGGCCGTACTGACAGTATGGCCGTACTGACAGGGTGGCCGTACTGACAGTGTGGCCGTACTGACAGTATGGCCGTACTGACAGTGTGGTCGTACTGACAGTATGGCCGTACTGACAGTATGGCCGTACTGACAAGGTGGTCGTACTGACAGTGTGGTCGTACTGACAGTATGGTCGTACTGACAGGGTGGCCGTACTGACAGTGTGGTCGTACTGACAGTATGGTCGTACTGCCAGTGTGGTCGTACTGACAGTGTCGTCGTACTGACAGTGTGGTCGTACTGACAGGGTGCCGTACTGACAGTGTGGTCGTACTGACAGTGTAGTCGTACTGACAGTGTGGTCGTACTGATAGTATGGTCGTACTGACAGTATGGTCGTACTGACAGTATGGTCGTACTGACAGTGTGGTCGTACTGACAGTGTGGTCGTACTGACAGGGTGGCCGTACTGACAGTGTGGTCGTACTGACAGGGTGGCCGTACTGACAGGGTGGCCGTACTGACAGGGTGGCCGTACTGACAGTGTGGTCGTACTGACAGGGTGGGCGTACTGACAGTGTGGCCGTACTGACAGTGTGGTCGTACTGACAGGGTATTCGTACTGACAGTATGGTCGTACTGAGAGTGTGGTCGTACTGACAGTGTGATCGTACTGACAGTGTGGTCGTACTGACAGTGTGGTCGTACTGACAGTGTAGCCGTACTGACAGTGTGGTCGTACTGACAGTGTGGTCGTACTGACAGTGTGGCCGTACTGACAGTATGGTCGTACTGACAGTGTGGTCGTACTGACAGTATGGCCGTACTGACAGTGTGGTCGTACTGACAGTATGGCCGTACTGACAGTATAGCCGTACTGACAGTGTGGTCGTACTAACAGTGTGGTCGTACTAACAGTGTGGTCGTACTAACAGTGTGGTCGTACTACCACCACCACCAGGACAGTGACCGCCACAATCAACAATTATCAGCCAACTCGTACAGCCGGTGTCCCCCCCCCCCCATGTTACAAGGGTGTGTGTGTGTGTGTGTGTGTGTGTGTGTTGTGTGGTGTGTGTGTGTGTGTGTGTGTGTGTGTGTGGTGTGTGTGTGTGTGTGTGTGTGTGTGTGGACACACCGTCAGGCAGCGCTCCCTCTTGCTTGTTTCCTTACTAGGTCGTTTGAGAGCCTAAATGATGCTATTAAAGCCTAATCATGTTATTCGGCAACTTACAGTATTTTGGAGGCTTAGTTTGGTCGCTAAGTGTCTTTTGGTGATTAATAAATGTGAAAACTTTCTGTGTTTTTGAGAGTTTAATGTTTGTTAGGAACATAAATATGACTCTGAGCCTGAGACTAGTGACATGACTCAAGGAGAGGAACTATCAGCATAGTAACAACTGTAGCAGCCAAGTACATTAAGCCAAGCACTTTGGAAAGTGTTATGAAGTTCAAGTACGTTTATTGAGACAAGAAAAAAATACATCTCAAAGGGATAGAGTAGCTTAGGCTATTTCTCTCCTCCCCCCCCCAAGTGTTATGATAGGTTGGACGAACAAAGCTCAACACAACAACGGGGTTGAGCTCTGGTTCTTTGGTCCCGCCTCTCAACCGTCAATCAACTGGTGTACAGATTCCTGAGCCTACTGGCCTCTGTCATATCTACATATGAAACTGTGTATGGAGTCAGCCTCCACCACATCACTGCCTAATGCATTCCATCTGTGGTCATACAGTGGCTGCCCGAAACGCTGCGCGTACTAGTGGCTTTACAAGACTGTAATTACCATTTTATGTATCCACACATTCCCAATGTACCTTCTTGTATATGCATAATAAATAAATGAATAAATAATCTGTTAACCACTCTGACACTGAAAAAATTCTTTCTAACGTCCCTGTGGCTCATGTGGGTACTCAGTTTCCACCTGTGTCCCCTTGTTCGTGTCCCAACCGTGCTGAAGTGTTTGTCTTTGTCCACTCTGTCAATTCCTCTGAGAATTTTGTTTGTTGTTGTTGTTGTTTGCGATTCAGCTACTTGGAACAAAACTTCAAGTAGCACGGGCTATGGTGAGCCCGTATGGACTTACGTGGCACAGGAACAGGCTGTAACATTTGTCGAGAATTATGTAGGTGGTTATCATGTCTTCACTTACTCTTCTGTCTTCCAGGGACGTGAGGTTTAGCTCCCCCGTAGCTGTCCTCGTAGCTCATACCTCTCAGTTCCGGGACTAGTCTGGTGGCATACCTCTGAATCTCCGTCAGTAGTAGCAACGGTCCGGTTAGATCTTGCTTAATGAATCTTTTGTTCATATGTTCTATAGAACACACGGAGAGAAGTACGTATGTTAAGCTAAAGAATGAGGGAGGGAGGAAAACGTTAAGTGAAAGAAGAGGGAGAAAGGCGGGAGTGTTAATACAAGGAAATGAGAGAAGAGGAGAAA
>WNGS01135271.1:0-13723 GCA_020271785.1 Procambarus virginalis
TTGCTTGTTACACATACCCTATGTCTACACACACATGCACACAACACCTGTGTTGTTACACATACCCTATGTCTACACACACATGCAACAACACCGTTGCTTGTTACACATACTCTATGTCTACACACACAGGCACACCACAACACCTGTGCTTGTTACACATACCCTATGTCTACACACACATGCACACAACACCTGTTGCTTGTTACACATACTCTATGTCTACACACACATGCACACACACCTGTTGCTTGTTACATACCCTATGTCTACACACATGCACACAACACCTGTTGCTTGTTACACATACTCTATGTCTACACACACAGGCACACAATCTCCCTCACAGAATTTACTACTTGATTGACAGTTGATAGGTGGGACTAAAGAGCGGAAGCACAACCCGCAATCACAACTAGGTGAGTACAGAGGAGAGATAAAAGGGGAAGAGTGGGAGGGATATGGTGGAGGAAGGTGAGAAGGGGTTGACGGGAGAGAAGGGTGGAGAAGATTAGGAGAGGGGAAATAGGATGAAGAGGGGGGGGGATAGGCGGTAGATAGAGAGACCCGGTCCCCCACCGGGTTCCCCGTCCAGTTTATATATAAAACATACTTGAGGCTCTAAAATATAGATGATTATTGCCCTGACCAATATTGTGTTAGCATCAGATACTCAATTATTCATTAAGCATATTTCTCTGTTAAATAATGTTTGTTGACATGTCGTTGTTCTTAGGCAATATTGCGTATGAACATGCAATTCGAATCACGAACAGTTAGACCAGAATGTTCAAGATGAAAAGCTCAATTTAATTAATTACTTGTCATATTTGAGTAAATTGCTCCAATGCATGTCATATATACACAAATATATCATTGTACTGTCTTATTTTCTCGTGAATTCTTAAGTATTGTCAAGTACTGTCAGATAATATATCATTGTACTGTTTAATTCTCTCATGAATATTTAAATATTGACGATTACTGTCAGCTGTTGGTATAATCAGTTTTGGCCAAACATAGTTTAATATTTTCATATAAGTTAAGGGATTTATTTTTGTATGTAGGGGTTGGTTTAAGGCTTACCAAACCTTGGAGAGTTATTAAGGCCTGTACACTACGTTACTGACCAACCATCAGGTACACTTTAGTCTTGACCATAGCACAGGACGATTGTAAACTTTTGAGTGTATATCCAAAGAGAGCTGAGTAATAATCTCAGTGTACAAATATCATATTGCAATGCATTAGTTGTGTACTTATGTGTAATACTAAATTATGATATGGATTGCAAAATACTTCCCTCTATTACGAAATAAATAAATGCATAATATTGTGCTAATTTAAATTGTTCCCTATTATATATGTAATACAAATTAGTATTCTTAGACACAGGCATATATAGTCATTAATTATTATTCTCAATGTAATGTCATGCAGCGATACATATTGTCATGCAACGATACATATTGCCATGCAACGATACTTAATGTCATGGAACGATACACATTGTCCTGCAGTGATACATATTGTCATGCAGCGATACACATTATGCAGCGATACACATTATTATGCAGTGATACATATTGTCATGCAACAATACATATTGTCATGCAGCGATACACATTATGCAGCGATACACATTATGCAGCGATACACATTATCATGCAGTGATACATATTGTCATGCAACAATACATATTGTCATGCAGTGATACATATTGTCATGCAGCGATACACATTATCATGCAGTGATACATATTGTCATGCAACAATACATATTGTCATGCAGCGATACACATTATCATGCAGTGATACACATTATCATGCAGTGATACATATTGTCATGCAGTGATACATATTGTCATGCAGTGATACATATTGTCATGCAGCGATACACATTATCATGCAACGGTACATATTATCATGCAGCGATACATATTGTCATGCAACGATACATATTGTCATGCAACGATACATATTGTCATGCAGCGATACATAATGTCATGCAGCGATACATATTGTCATGCAGCGATACACATTATCATGCAGTGATACATATTGTCATGCAAAATACATATTGTCATGCAGTGATACATATTGTCATGCAGCGATACATAATGTCATGCAGCGATACATATTGTCATGCAGCGATACATATTGTCATGCAGCGATACATATTGTCATGCAACGATACTCATTGCCAAGAGACGCTACTCATTGTAAAGCAAAGCTATATATTGTCTAACAACGCTACTCATTGCCAAGCAACGCTACTGCTATGGCCCTAATGGGACGCAACAGGGTTCTTCTCTGATGGTATTAGAGTTTGGGTATCCGGCCCCAAGTTAGTAGAGGCTTTCAAGGGGTGAGCTCCCCAATGCAAGTAAAATAAAAGGGGAGGTACATTAAATACACAAGTTCTTCACTTTAACCAGATATAATTAGTCTTCCCACCACCATATATGTATAAAAGTCATAAACGGAAAATATCACTACACTATGTACATCATCGTCGCACTCTGAAGACTCTGAACACTTGGCGACGCTCACTCCGTGCAGTCTTGCCTGATTTCCTATTCTGCGGCACTACCCTCTCCATGTACCAGGAAACCACGATGAGTCTACCCTGGCCACAGGCCAGCCAAATCACAATTTCACTGGGTGCCTCGTCGTGAAGGCCCACAACCACAGTCCAGCCTGTAGCTGGCAGGTACAAATCAGCCTCACACTGTTTGGCCACTTCACGAGTGAATATTAGGGTTGCTAGCCCTAGGCAGGAGCCTTGTGTAACTCGCTGGTTACTCTCCTCGTTCGGCACCACAGTTGGATGTCTCTTCCACCAGCCAGCCCCAGGTACGGCGAATCCCGTCACTGCCACTCCTCAGGCAGTCAGTTGAACACTACATTTCTCGTCCGGTGGCGGCTCACTGCTTTTGCAAAGCAGAGTGGTGAAGAGACCTTGGCTGCCTTGGGTAGACTCCCTCTTCCTGCATCACAGCAGCCCTATGTTGACTCTGTGAAAGCAGACACGTCATTAGTACTGGGACACTACATGGGAACCACTAGGAAACATCACTTACTGGCTTATACACAAACGTACAGCTTCTAGCTCAATAGATGGCGCTGATGTTCTGAGCACCACCTTACCAGAGGTCAGTACTAGCTACCTCACGAGCTACTAGGACAAGAATCTAGCATGTCGAGCTGGCATATTCCTGCCACCACTAGATGGCGTCGTCCATTTCGTTGGGGTTTCGTGAGCGGACTCACAGATGGCGTTGATGTCAGTGCTCCGTGCTCTGACGATGAACTCGGGTTCGTAACAGCTACTCAATATCAAGCAACGCAACTTATTGTCAGGCAACGTTATTCAATATCAAGCAACGCTACTCATTGTCAAGCAACGCTACACATTGTCAAGCGATGCTACTCATTGTAAAGCAAAGCTTTATATTGTCTAGCAACGCCACTCATTGTCAAGCAACGCTACACATTGTCAAGCGACGCTACTCATTGTAAAGCAACCCTTTATATTGTCTAGCAACGCCACTCATTGTCAAGCAACGCTACTCAATATCAAGCAACGCTACTCAATATCAAGCAACGTTACTCATTGTCAAACAACGTTCCACAATGCCATGAACGACATTACAATTCATCATAAATTCTTTTGTGTTATCACATTTCTATTCATTATCTAATATTCTCTATAGTTATCATATTGGGTTTGTAATCGCTGTTATCTTTCGTCTTCCAGTGTTGCATAACAATCCAGCACCTCCTTCTGAAATTAAAGTATTTACAGAAAGTATTATTATGTAGTGATGGAGTACCAAAAAGTACCATTATGATGTGATAGACCACCAGAAAGTACCATTATGTAGTGATGGACCACCGGAAAGTACCATTATGTACTGATGGGCCACCAGAAAGTACCATTATATAGTGATCGACCACCAGAAAGTACCATTATGTAGTGATGGAGTACCAGAAAGTACCGTTATGGAGTGATGGAGTACCAGAAAGTACCATAATGTAGTGATCGACCACCAGAAGGTACCATTATGTAGTGATCGACCACCAGAAAGTACCATTATGTAGTGATGGACCACCAGAAAGTACCATTATGTAGTGATCGACCACCAGAAAGTACCATTATGTAGTGATGGACCACCAGAAAGTAAGCTGGTCCATCACAACACAATTGTTAGGTGTTTTTTTGAGTCAATAATAGTAAAAGCCTTCGTTTACTTCTTGAACACCAGAAAAACATAGACTTCACGACCTGGTTTAACGAAGGGCCGCTCTCATTTACCAAATTTATTCTCATTCTTTTTCCAGTAAATTTAAAGCAGTTGACAGCTGGAAGGATTATGCCATATTATAACTTGACTTTGGCTTAACCTTTGAGACTGTGCTTCACGAGGGACGCATTACAAAGCTAGAGCCCCATGGTGTTAGGGGGGTTACCTTAAATGGGGTTAAATCTTGCTTTTCAGAAATAGCAGAGAGTGGGAACTTTTGTCAGTGAAAGCGGAGAATGGGAAACTTATTTCAGTGAAAGCTGAGTGCGGGAATCTTTTCTCAGTGAAAGCAGAGAATGGGAAACTGAACAAACTAAATTGCAAGTGGGCCCTTGCCAGCGACACTTGTTTTTAACAATTAAATTTCTAAATGATTGTGAAACAGGATATAAAAGGATTTGCTGAGAAATAAATTCAGGTGACGAGACCAAATCTCTGCAAGATGATCTAAGTAAGCTTACACAATGGACGATAGAGTGGCGGATGTAGCTTAATGCTGAAATATGTGATGTTCTGACCTCACGTAATAATAATAGGGAGTCTATGTATATATCTGCTGGAGTGTGTTGAAAAAAACGAAATTTGTGTTCGAGAAAAGCCTTGGCGTCATGATTAATACGGTTCTTAAGCCAGAAAATCAATGCATAGATGAACAGAACGAAGTCAATAGCGTTCTGGGGTTAATTTTTGCGGTGTTAGCAAGATGCCAGTCTAACATAGATTATATATTCACTGAAAGATGGACCTAGCTTCTCGGCAAATATTAATTGAGAGTTTAATTTAATCTTGGACTATATTCTGGACAAAATTATACTTGCTGGTGTAATTTTGCCTTGGCTTGCGTTACTCTCGAGAGGTTGATAACCCTTATCTTGACCCCCTCGGTCATCTGAATCTAACCCAACGTGACTTAACCTAACTTAAAAACCCATGTCGATGGTTAAGTTTGACCCTTCATTTAACAGATAAAACAGGAAACAATGGAGATATGTTGGAAAAGGTAAAGTCAGGAAAGACAATATCCGAGTGGATAGAAGCGAGACAGGTAAGACAGTGTGAAGTGTCTGTCAACCGGTGTGTGGACGGCTCTGTGTTCTGTCTCTTCTCACTCCCAGTACACAGCGATTTTGAAGCTTCAGACAACAGCATGCAAATTTCGGTGCTTTGAATTGATTTACTAAAGCGTGTTTTTGACAATTACTCGGACTATTGAGCATCACTCAACATAGGACCAATAGAAATACAGAAGATTATTGCTTTTCACATACGAGTTATTATTTTACTTGTAATGCAAAAAAAAAAAAACATTTCAAATATTATTTGTTTGTGTGATTTATTGCATTTCAGGCGTTTACTGAATAAAGATTTCTCAAGTGCTGCGCTAAAATGTGTTACACTAATTATACTTATTATCATCTAAATATTAAAAACACGATTAATGGCTTTACAATATAAACTATATTAAACTAAGTATAATATAAACTGCTGAGAAACATAAATAATTAAGGGTTTTATCAAATAAAACAGACATACATGGGGTTAGTACTAGTAAAGGGAGAGGTAGGAGAGGTGAGGTGACTGAGGTGAGGATGACAGAATGAGGAACTGGGTGCAACTTTATTCATTTAAGGTGCTAATTTAATAATATATGTATAAATATAATATATATATATATATATATATATATATATATATAGATATATATATATATATATATATATATATATATATATATATATATATATATATGGGAGCAAGGAAGGGAGAGGGGGACGGACACGTGGTGAGCAAGGTCCTACACTTGAACCAATTTCAACGTGGATCACGATGCCTGAGCCAGCCAAGACTTGACCCATGTAGGTATGAATACCTGCTGAAGGCCCCGGGGGTGACAAGAAGAACCGTATCTCCTTCATTCCAACACAATGAACGTAGAAAGGTGCGTTGTCTGAGCTTTGTGTATGGCGAGGCAGGTACAGTGTATGGGTGAGGGTGAGGGGAGGGTCGCCGCCGTCTCAGTGCCGCCACCCACCAGCCCCCAGGCGGGGGAGGGGGGAGTGATGGGGGAGGCTCTCGAGCTGCCTACAGTGATGTTAGTGGAAAGTTAGTGCGTTCATAAGCAAATCGGTGAGTGTAGTGTTAAAAACAAAGTGCACTAGTGATTTCCCCGAGTGTTGATAGTGTGTAACAAGTGTGACGGCGGCCTCCCTCGCGTGCCCCCCCTCCACCACCCCCGCCCGCCATCTTCCCCCACCCCGCTACCTGCGCCCGACCCAGCCAGCCGCCCATCAACACACAGCCTACCCACACACGGTGCCCAGGCCATGCCCAACTCCCCAGGAGGGTAATGCTTGCCGTGTTACTCTCCACCTGGGAAGGAGAGGGTGCACTCAGTGGGCAGCCAGGCGTCATCACATCTAGGCATGGCACATGTCGCACCTGACACACAGCCTCTTTCCAGCCAAGAAGATGAACTCCCAAGAGGAAACTGTCAAGTGTGTGACAGACGGTATCGTCTCAATTCAAATGGAACTGTCCGCTATCATACTGTCAATTCAGGTGGTTGTCTAGGGTCTAGGCGCCTGCCCCGGGGCAGCGACGATGGACAACCTGCTGCAGGAGCGAGGAACAATACCTCCCTCAACTTCATTTCAGCAGATAATCTGCTTGAAGCAGTCAAAGCGACGTCCACCAGGACCTTGCCCCACATCCCCAAGGCTGCCCGTCACCAAGCAGCAGCCAAACTCACCAGTCTGCTGACAAAGGTCAACAATGCTCCCAGAACCTCTGCATCGTGGCACAATCTCCTTCTATTTGGGAATGCATGCCTAGCATTACCGCCCAGGAGAGACAAGTCATTAGCAACCTCTGTAATCAGGGCACTTAATGAATTCCCCAGAGCAGACAACCTGGTCCGCCTCCCCCCTCGTGCCAAGAACACCAGCCGCAGGACGACCAACAATAACTCATCTGAGAACCACAAAATGAGAGCACAGATCACCAGGAAAATAGAAGAGGGCAATACCACAGGTGCCATCAGAATCATGACCAGCGATGACACTATTGCCCCCAGGAACGCCACGACAGCAGAGGCTCTTCAAGACAAACACCCACGCAGAGCCCCCGACAGCAGCAGGGATCCCCAGGAAAACAATGCTGGCATAGAACCCTTGACTGTTCGAGAATCTGAGGTGTACAAAGCAGCCATGTCTTTCCCAACAGGTTCAGCAGGGGGCTTTACAGGTCTAAGACCCCAGCACATCAAACAAATGCTGAACCCGGTGCTTGGAGATGCTGCAAAGGACCTTCTAGTGGAACTTACCAGATTCTCCAACATGTGTTTGGCTGGCGGCATCCCTGAGGATATCAGGCCTGTCTTTTATGGAGCAGCACTCTGTGCTCTAAAGAAGAAGGATAGGGGTATCAGGCCCATTGCCGTTGGCAACACCCTCCGACGCCTCGTAGCTAAGGCTGCAGTGAGATCTATTAGCCAGGAAGCAGCCACCTTGCTGAAACCTCATCAGCTCGGGTTTGGGATTCCCCTAGGTTGTGAAGCTGCAGCACATGCAGCGCGGGCTTACATTGCTGATCTCCCGGACCAGAAGGCACTAGTAAAGCTTGACTTCAAAAATGCTTTCAATCAAGTCAGACGAGACGCTGTCCTCAGGGCTGTACACAACCATTTCCGTCCCCTTTACCCGTTCATCCGATCGTGCTACAGTGGGGACTCTAAGCTCCTTTTTGGGGAGCATGAAATAAACTCCTGTGAAGGTGTCCAACAAGGTGACCCCTTAGCACCCCTCCTTTTCTGCCTAGCTATCAAAGAGGTCACTGATAGTCTGACAAGCGAGCTAAACATCTGGTACCTGGATGATGGCACTCTCGCTGGAACCCCAGAAACCATTTTGGAGGATATAAGGAAAATCCAGGAGCAGGGAGCAGCCTTAGGCCTCATTCTCAATGCATCCAAGTGTGAAATAATCTCCCGCAACCCAGACATCACTGGGCAAATACAAAATGTTCTTCCAGACATTCTCGTTGTCGAGCCACCGGACTGCACTCTCCTGGGTGCCCCCATTGGCCCACGAGCAATCGAGGAGGTCCTGGCTGCAAAAATCACTGATCTAAAGAGAATGCTGGACAGGATTGACAAGATTGATGCCCATGATGCTCTCTTTCTCCTCACAAGATGCCTGTCTCTCCCTAAGTTGACCTACTTTCTGAGATGTTCTCCATCCTACAGCAGCCCTAAGTTAAATGTGTATGACACCCTTCTGAGGTCCATGCTGGTGAAAGTCCTGAACCTGCCATTGGACGACTCTCAGTGGGAGCAAGCAACCCTTCCTGTAAGACTTGGCGGCCTTGGTGTCCGCACAGCCTCCCAAATTGCTCTACCAGCCTTCCTTTCCTCCTCCCACGCATCGCACGACCTCGTCAGAGATATCTTACCTGCAACCTGAGAGATTCAGCAGGAATACACGATCCTGCTTTCACTGAATGTTCAAATCAGTGGGATGTTCTGGCAGCCCCAGCAACCATTATAGAGCCAACAAAACAACACAAACAGTCCGGCTGGGACCACCCTCTAGTGGAAAAAGTAGCTGATGCCATGCTCAGCGCCGCAACATCAGACAAGGAGAAAGCCCGCCTCAGAGCAGTGCGTGCCCCCCATGCAGGAGACTTCCTCCTGGCAGTACCCATGTCAGCAATGGGCACGCGCCTAGATCCAGAATCCCTTCGTGTAGCAGTGGCCCTCCGCCTTGGTGCCCCAATTCACACTGAATACAAGTGTATTTGCAACAGGGTGGAAGCAGACCAATACGGACTGCATGGGTTGCATTGCGGAAGCACAAAGGGCTGGCATGCAAGACACAACGAGGTCAATGACATCATCAAGAGAAGCCTCGTCTCAGCTAAGTGCCCAGCGGAGAGAGAACCTCGCATCCTAGGGGTCCAAAACCCGGATTTCCCCGCACTTCGCCCTGATGGCATCACCATATACTCATGGAAGGAGGGTAGACAGTTGGTGTGGGACTACACATGTGTATCCACCCTGGCTGACACCTATGTACACTTCGGAGCTGATCAAGCAGGTGGGGCGGCCAACCACAGGGAAACAGCAAAATCTCTCAAATACAGGCGACTGGCAGGTCAATACCTCTTTGTTCCCATAGCGTCTGAGACGCATGGCCCCTGGGGCAAGAGTGCCTTGGGATTTCTCAAGGAATTGGGTTCCAAGCTCATTGACGTCACCAGAGACCCAAGGGCTTGCAGTTTTTTGTTTCAGCGCCTCAGTGTGGCGATCCAGAGGGGAAATGCTTGCTGCGTCCTCGGTTCCTGTCCGGAAGCGGAGGAGCTTCAAGAGATCCATAACCTTTAGGCATTTGTCTTGTATGTTTTGTAACCTTTAAATACACAATAAAGCATAAAAAAAAGGAAGGGGGTGGTAGGAGAAAAGCACACAGAAACTGTATTGGAGGGGACCTACATTCCCTCCAATGCGTTATGTGTGATTTCCTCCGAGGCTATGGGTCCCCCTTCTTCCAGCCAGAGGTGGTACTCCCTTCCATTTTATTATATAATATATATATATATATATATATATATATATATATATATATATATATTATATATATATATATATATATATATATATATATATATTATAATATATATTATTAAATATGACCGAAAACGTAAGATTAATAATTCTAACACGAATTTTCTCGATCTTTCTTATGTTTCTTTTCACTGTTGATGGTAAATGCAAAATCAATTCTCCAAAATTCATTTTTATTTCTAGTCTGACACGACACTTGAGCGCGTTTCGTAAAACTTATTACATTTTCAAAGACTTTAGTTTACACACACACAACTATAACTGAATAGAGCTTAAACATCTTCGATTTTTTTTATACCTGCATTTGGGTGAGGTGACATGTTACAATAGTATTGGATGAGGTGAAAACAAATTTTCAACACAAGCCAGAACGGGGTATAGAACGGGATATAGAACGGGATATACAACGGGTATAGAACGGATATAGAACGGGGTATAAGCTAAAGGGAAGTATGGAAGTAACTGAAGAGGGCCTATTGGCCCATATTTCTTGATGCTTCTATATTGGAGCGGAGTGTTGAAGTGGGTAGAATATAGTTGTGCATTAATTGGCTGTTGATTGCTGGTGTTGACTTCTTGATGTGTAGTGCCTCGCAGATGTCAAGCCGCCTGCTGTCGCTGTATCTATCAATGATTTCTGTGTTGTTTGCTAAGATTTCTCTGGTGATGGTTTGGTTGTGGGAAGAGAGTATATGTTCCTTAATGGAGCCCTGTTGCTTATGCATCGTTAAACGCCTGGAAAGATATGTTTTTGTCTTGCCTATATACTGAGTTTTTTGAGGCTTACAGTCCCCAAGAGGGCATTTGAAGGCATAGACGACGTTGGTCTCTTTTAGAGCGTTCTGCTGTATCTGGAGAGTTTCTCATGAGTAGGTTTGCCGTTTCTTGGTTTTATAGTAAATCGTCAGTTGTATCTTCTGATGTTTGTCTGTAGGGATAACGTTTCTATTAACAATATCTTTCTGGACCCTTTCCTCTGTTTTATGAGCTGTGGGAAAGAAGTTCCTGTAAAATAGCCTATTAGGGGGGTGTAGGTGTTGTATTAGTTGTCTCTTCAGAGGTTGCATGGTTGCATGACACTCACAAGTTCCTGTTCTGGAGTATCAGTGTGTGACCCAAGTGTTGCTAGTGCGACCGTCAACACGGGCATTAGATCCCCAACGCGGGCGTTAGATCGCCAACGTTGACGTTAGATCGCCAACGTTGACGTTAGATCGCCAACGTTGACGTTAGATCGCCAACGTTGACGTTAGATCGCCAACGCAGGCGTTAGATCGCCAACTCAGGCGTTAGATTACCAACGCAGGCGTTAGATCACCAACGCAGGCGTTAGATCACCAACGCAGGCTTTAGATCGCCAACGCAGGCGTTAGATCGCCAACGCAGGCGTTAGATCGCCAACGCAGGCGTTAGATCGCCAACGCAGGCTTTAGATCGCCAACGCAGGCGTTAGATCGCCAACGCAGGCTTTAGATCGCCAACGCAGGCGTTAGATCGCCAACGCAGGCGTTAGATCGCCAACGCAGGCGTTAGATCGCCAACGCAGGCGTTAGATCGCCAACTCAGGCGTTATATTACGTACTCAGGCGTTAGATCACCAACGCAGGCGTTAGATCGCCAAGGCAGGCATTATAACACCCGCTAATCCCCACAGGAATGTCTCGGAAGATTTTACCAATGTTCACTTTGTCGCAGTAATTACCTAGTATTGTATCGGCCAGTTCAGTGATAAAGTTTGGTCTTGGTAGTTCCACTAGAGTTTGGGTTCTGACTCAAGAAGATGATTTGTGCAAAGTTCCTTCACTGAAATACTGAAGGTGTTGGTTGTGTCGCTGGACGTCTCTCCTGTCGAGAGGAAAGCCATTGCTCTGGTTCTGTTGCATTAGAATGCAAGGATGAGTCACAATAACGTGGCTAAAGTATGTTGACCAGACCATACACTAGAAGGTGAAGGGACGACGACGTTTTGGTCCGTCCCGGACCATTCTCAAGTCGATTGAGTCGATTGACAATCGACTTGAGAATTGTCCAGGACGGACCGAAATGTCGTCGTCCCTTCACCTTCTAGTGTGTGATCGCGTCAACATTTGAAGGCAACTTCTGACTCTATGCAAGATAGAGCTTCATATTCCTCAGCTCATCTTAAGTATTACTAAACAAGGTTTACCTAAAACACGACCAACTAATTGGCTGACATCAGATACCTAACTCCTACTACTGAATAGAGGTTAACAAATAAGGCTCAGTACAAAGTCGAATCTTCCTTTACATGGATTTTACCCAGGTGATATTGCTTACAATGTGTGGGTCGAGCGTGACGCCACTGAGCCACATTGACATTTTGTGACTTATTTTATTAGTACTGCTGTTGATGATATTAGTTATTATTTTTCTGCAGTTACTAATACGGGATAGAGGATGTATATTAAGGGTTTAAGTGAGGAATGAATGATGTATTGAGACAAGTCTTTAAGAAATATCACGTAACAAACTCTTAATATTCAGAGGAAGTATCTAAACACAAGATATCTTTTCTCCAATATATCAAGCTGGTAATAAAATGGTTATGTCCGACACATTGGTTTTAGGAGAGTTCACTTTAAATTCATATTTTAAGCAAAATACAGTTAAATACTAGAACAGGTCTGAAGCAACATATCTTGATTCTGGGATCCTGTTATCACTTCAAGTCCATTTCGCTAAAAATAAAGCCAATGTTTAATGAAGAACCAGTTTGTTAGTGGCTGAAATAATCAGTAACTATATAACTCTATCATCCTCAAAGGCCCAAAACTTTTCAACACACATAAGAGAAATAACTGGCCAACCTCTCAAAGTTTAGATGAGAACTTGATAAACATCTACAAAATATACCTGATCAAGCAGGCTATGATTCTTACGTCTGGATGCGAGCAGCAGTGTCCGATAATTTGATTGATCAAGAGGCCTGGCCAGAGACCGGGCCACGGGGACGTTGATCCTGGGAGCCATCGCAAAGTGAACGTAAAGTAAGCCACCTTCATGTCTCAGCTGTTGTACGGTTAAAACAATTATTTACTAGATTTCATATTCTAATTTTTAGAAAGTTTATATTAGATGAAATTTTAATTGAAACTTCATTTTAAGACGATTTGGAAAATTTCAGTTATTATTTATTTAAAAATGCTATTTGGAAAAAGTTTGTTGTTGTAATTAGCAGATTGATGATTAATCTTTCCAAGGTACCCAAAATCGTATCACCACTTCCTCTCCCTATCACCAGTACCTCTCCCTATCACCACTTCCTCTCCCTATCACCAGTACCTCTCCCTATCACCACTTCCTCTCCCTATCACCACTTCCTCTCCCTATCACCAGTACCTCTCCCTATCACCACTTCCTCTCCCTATCACCACTTCCTCTCCCTATCACCAGTACCTCTCCCTATCACCACTTCCTCTCCCTATCACCACTTCCTCTCCCTATCACCAGTACCTCTCCCTATCACCACTTCCTCTCCCTATCACCACCACTACTCACCTTACCAGTACCTCGACTCACACTACCACCCTCCCCACTAACACTACCTCTTCCTACCACACAACTACCGCTGCCACCATTGTAACGTATCGGAAAATAGGAGAAGAAAAGCAGAAAGGGGTGAGGGAGGTAGGGAGGAGTAAGGGAATAGTGAGGAAGGTGATAAGGGGAAAGGGAAAGTTTAGAATAACAGGAGAGAGATGAGATCAAGAGGAAAGTAGGAGAATTAAAAGGTCAGAGTACTAGAATACTAGAAAGACAGAAGGTTGCTGTCACCA
>WNGS01135289.1:0-16676 GCA_020271785.1 Procambarus virginalis
AAAATTGCGGAATTTAGAGATAACACCATCAATAGGTCCAAGAAATGTGTAAGTACTTCATTCACAATGATGTGCTGCCCGAAATTTTAGCGAAGAAGTACCCTCCGTGGTGCCTCCTAGCCGTCGTGAGGGGCTCACGTACACCTCCCTGGGACCGGTGTGGTTGCCTGTGCCCCTCTCCTGCCCCCTCTTTGGGTGGTGTACGTGCTGAAGGGCACCATGTAGGGGCTTGTGAGCCATCGGACCACCCGCTGGAGGGGTCGCCTGTGAGAGGCCGCCCTGAGTGGATGGTTGGGTGTCCAGGCTAGGGCGATAGGGGGACTGGGGTCTTAGCACCAGTGTGGGAGAATGCACGAAGTAGTAGGACTCCCCTGTTGAAAAGGGGGAGCACCGCTGGGGACGACACACCCTTCCTGCACTGGCCCGCGCTCGGCCTCCTGGCTGCCCTGGTAGGTGGTATCCCTTGGTTCCGGGTCCCATCCCTTTTATTAGTTTGCTATATGGATGACGACTTGACTACTTCTAACCAGGCTCATGGGGTGGGCGACCAGGCCCCTGAGTCGGACCGTCCTGGAAGACCGGGATCTGTAGCCTCCACTGCAGAGCCCGGTTTAGGCCCAGACCGGACTCTTCCTCCCTGCTCCCCTCCCTCCTCTGTGGTTGGGTCGAGCTCCAAGCCTGCTGTGGTGACCGTCTCGTCCCCTTGCACGGCTCCATCTCTTCTTGCGACTACTGCGCCTTTCGACCCGTCTCTCTCTACGGGTTCTCATCGCCGTCCCCGCCACGGCCGCTCTCGTATGCTTCCTTCCCATCCTACTTCGTTCCATGCTTTGTTTGGTCCTGCTACATGGACTAAGTATTTTGACCTCCAACCCTTGGACTCAACTCCTCCTGACGATTTTTCCCTTCATAGGCATCTTGTCGATTCCGTGGATGCCTCTGTCACCTTCAACCCCACTCGTCTTGGTACCCGTGTCGTTGCTGCTCCTTCTCAGGATGCGGCCACTCGCTTGGCCGCCTTATCCTGCCTTGGTGAAACCCCTGTTCGGGTCTCGAAGAACGCCCGGTTGAATGCCAGTGTGGGCACTGTTCTCCTCCCGCACCATGTTGCGACCGGTGTTAGGGATCTTAGGGACTGCCACGAGGATATCAAACATGTCCTCGAGGCCCAAGGTCATTCTGTCCTCCAAGTGGATACATTTATTCGTCCCCCTCGTGGTCATCGCCGTCTGCCTCTTCGGGTTGTGAAGGTTACCTTTGATGGTAGGACCCTTCCATCCTCTGTTATTCTCGCTGGTGCCAGGTGCTCCGTCCAGGAGTATATTCCATCTCCTCGGCTCTGCGGTAAGTGCTGGAAGTTTGGGCATGGTACCCTCAGGTGCTCTAGTCCTGTCTCTCTCTGTCCCCTGTGTGGAAGCGAGGGTCACTCTAAGTTAGAGTGCACTTCCCCCAGGCCCGCTGCCTCAATTGCGGTGAGGCCCACCCTACCTTCTCCCGTGCGTGTGTTCGTTACAAACTTGAGGCGGCTGTCCTCAACTTGAAGCACCGGGACCGTTTGTCTTTTCCTGAGGCTCGGCGCCAAGTTCATCGTCTCCCCTCTTTCGCTGGTGTCTCCTATGCTCGAGTGGTGCGCTCTTCCCTCCTCGTCCTTCCCGCCTTCCTCAGTCTCACAACCGTTTCCGAGCCTTAGACCCAGACACGCCCACCACCGCCTCCCCTGTTTCCCTCAGTTCTGTCCCGAAGGGTCCCCCTCCTGGTTCTCTGTCTAGGGCTCCCTTCATTCTACCCAGTCTGTCACATCTCCTGTGTCTTCTATTTCCTCTCCTACTAGTCCTTCTCCTCCGTCTCTTGGCTCTCCACGCCGCCTGACTGTGCGGGCCGACGTCCATCGCTCTCCTGATGGTTGTGTTGTTCGCTCTCGCTCTTCTTCTCCTATCGAGACTCTGGAGTCTGTTGCCCAGTACGTTGCTGCTGGGACGCCTGTTTCTTTGAGTCAGAAGCGGAAACCTGGGTCCTCTCCTTCCTCCTCCCCGTGGACGGGGAGGAGGAAGGAGAGGTCCGTCCTTCCGCTTCTTGCCCTCCTTCTTTACTCAGTTTACCCATGCCCCCTAATCCTGACTTTGCTGACCCTGATCCTGACTCTGTGCTTTTTTAGCGTGCTGTGTTCCTTCTTCACCTTTGTTTCTTTGCTCTCTGTTACTCTCCTCTCTCTCTTTAGTGATGTCTTTTCTTCAGTGGAACATCCGTGGATTTTACGCCAATTTCCTTGACCTTCAACTTCTCATCTCACAGTTTTCGCCCCTTTGTGTCTGTCTCCAGGAGCCGATGCTTGGTTCTCGTTCTGGTCGCTTCCGTGGCTATTCTTTTCTCTCCCCTCCCCCAGCTGTCGCTGGGGTCCATAATTCTTCTGCTCTCTTGATTCGTTCCGATGTTCCCTTTGTCCCCTTACTTTTTTCCTCGCCTCTCCACTGTTCTGCCGCCCGTGTCTTTGTGCGTAGATGGTACACGGTTTGTTCCATTTATCTTCCCCCCACTGTCCCACTTTCTCTTCCCGATCTTAAACACCTCCTAGACTCCTTGCCGGAGCCTGTGCTCCTGCTGGGTGATTTCAATTGTCGTCATGCCCTTTGGGGTGATGTGCTGACAAACACCCGGGGTCGCCTACTTGAACCTTTCATCCTCTCTTCTTCCCTATCCCTTCTTAATTCTGGTGAGCCCACTCATTTGGACTCTCGGACTCGCTCCCTTTCTTGTCTCGATCTTTCTCTGTGCTCGTCATCCCTTTCCTTAGATTTCGGGTGGCGAGTCCTTGATGACCTCCATGGCAGTGACCATTTTCCTATCCTTGTCACTTTTTTCTCCTTTCGCCCTCCTCTCTCCTTCCCTCGGTGGCGGTTTGCCGAGGCTGACTGGCGCCTTTTTACTCTCCGTGCTACTATTTCCGAGCTCTCCGTTTTACCTCTCCCTCGCGCCCTCCTTCTTTTTCATGACACTATCTTTGACGCTGCCCTGCACTCTATTCCTCGCTCTTCCTCTCGGGGAACGCGAAAGTGCGTTCCCTGGTGGAATTTGGACTGTGCTCGGGCTGTCCGCTGTAAGCGTGCAGCCTGGAAGAGACATCGCCGCCGGCAGACGGTTGAGTCTTTTCTTTTGTTTCGGAAGGCGAGTGCGGTGGCCCGTAGGACCATCCGTGCGGCTAAACGTGCTTGCTGGGCGACTTATGTCTCTACCGTTACTTCCGAAACTCCTCTTCCGCTGGTCTGGAAGCGTATCCGCAAGATTGCGGGCAAGTTCATTCCCGATGTCTCCCCAGTCCTTCGCCTCCATGGTGCTCTTGTGGCGGACCCGTTGCAGGTTGCGACCGAACTGGGTTCCCATTTCTCCTCTGTTAGTTCTGGTTCTCATCTCCCCCAATCCTTCCTTCTTCGTAAGCCTCTCCTTGAGTCTCGTCCTTTAAATTTCTGTACTTTTCTCCACCTTCCCTATAATGATCCCTTCTCTCTCTCTGAACTTCAATCTGCCCTAGCCCTTTGTGGTTCTACGGCAGCGGGCTCTGATGGCATTCATTATGAAATGCTCCGCCATCTCCCTCCGTGCACGTCTCAGTATTTACTGAGTCTGTACAATCGGGTCTGGGAGTCGTCGTCAGTCCCTGAAGACTGGCTCGATGCTGTTGTCCTCCCTGTTCGGAAACCAGGGTCTCTCGGGTCATCCCCCAAGGACTTCCGCCCTATTGCCCTCACGAGTTGTGTCTGCAAGCTCTTTGAACGTATGGTTAACGTTCGTTTGATGTGGTTCTTAGAACACTATAACCACCTCTCTCCTTCTCAATTTGGTTTTCGCAAGTGCCGCAGCACAACGGATGTCCTGGTAAACTTGGAGGTCTATATTCGTACTGCTTTTGCTGCGAAGACTTCCGTTGTTGCCGTCCTTTTTGACCTAGAAAAGGCTTACGACACTACCTGGCGGTATCACATTCTGTCTCAACTTCATTCTTTTGGCCTTCGTGGGAACCTCCCTCTCTTCCTCCAGAGCTTCCTCTCTCGTCGTTCCTTTCGTGTGCGGCTTGGTACTGCTCTCTCTGCCCCTTTTCGGCAGTATGAGGGTGTACCCCAGGGTAGTGTTCTGAGCACTACTCTTTTTCTAGTTGCCCTCAACGGTCTTCTTTCTTCTCTTCCTTCTGGTGTCTTCTCTGCTCTGTATGTTGATGATCTTACCCTTTGCTGTCAGGGTGATGATTCACCTCTCCTTCAACGGCGGCTTCAACTTGCGATTGATGCCGTGTCGTCGTGGGCCACCGATCATGGCTTCAAGTTCTCTGCATCTAAGACTTGTGCTATGACCTTTACTCGGAAGCATGTTGTTCTTCGTCCCTCTTTGTCGCTTTATGGTCATCCCATTGTGTACAGGGATTCCGCAAAGCTCTTGGGGTTAGTCTTTGACACTCGTTTGTCTTGGTCAGCCCATATCTCTTGCCTCCGAGTTGAGTGCTCTAAGGCCCTTAACCTCCTTAAGGTTTTGTCCCATACTTCTTGGGGAGCGGATAGACGCACGCTCCTATATTTGCACTCCTCTCTCGTCCTGTCTAAACTCGATTATGGTTGCCCTGCTTACTCTTCTGCTTCTCCTTCTACTCTTCGCCGTCTTGATGCTTTGCACCATACTGGGTTGCGTCTCAGCTCTGGTGCCTTTCGTTCGACTCCCGCCCTCAGTTTGTATGTTGACACTGGCTTTCTCTCTCTCCAGGACCGCCGTGACCGCTACTGTCTTCGCTATCTTGCGCGGTCCTTACAGCATCCTTCCTCTCGCCTCTGTCGTGCTTTGACTTTTCCTCCTCCTGTAGCTCCTGTTCCTCTTCATTGTCTCCCACTTTCTGTCCGGTTATCTCGCTTGCAGGATTCTCTTTCTGTTCGTCTTTCTAATGTTTCTCCTCGTATTGTTCCTTCCTTGCCTCCGTGGAGAGTCCCCCTTCCCAAGTTTTGTACGTCCTTGACTTGTATTACTAAAGCCTTTACCCCTCCTTCAGTTCTGAAAAGCCTCTTCCTTGAGCACTTTTCTTCGCACTCCCGCTCTATTTCCATCTTTACCGATGGGTCTAAGTCTGCGGACGGTGTGGGCTACTCTGTTGTTTTTCCTGACCGTACTTATGTGTCGCCTCCCTTCGGAGGCTAGCGTCTTTACGGCGGAACTTTATGCTATTCTCTATGCTCTCCGTCTCTTGCTTTCTCATTCTCATTCCTCCTTTGTGGTTGTCGTTGACTCTCGTAGTGCCCTAATGGCTCTTGGGTCCTTTAATCCTGTCCACCCAGTGGTCATCGAGATTCAGCAATGGCTGTTTCTTATTTCTAGTAAGTTTAAATCGGTAGAGTTTTGCTGGGTTCCCAGCCATATTGGTGTTTCTTTGAATGAGCGTGCAGATGCTGCCGCTAAGGATGCCATCCGTTCTTGTCCCATCTCCCGTAAGGGTCTTCCTTATTCTGACTTTTATCCGGTTATTCATTCCTCTATCCTTGCCCGTTGGCAGAGTTGTTGGTCCTCTGTGGTTGGTAACAAACTGCGTACTCTCAAACGTAGTGTGTCCCCGTGGCCTTCCTCCTACCACCGTAATCGGCGGTGGGAAACTGCTTTAGCACGGCTGCGGGTTGGCCATACTCGCTTAACCCACGGTCACTTAATGGAGCGCCGCCCTGCTCCTTGTTGTCCGAATTGCGTTGTCCCTCTTACGGTTATGCATATCCTTGTTGAATGTCCTGCCTTCCAGGACGAGCGTGTGTCTTGCTTTCCGACCGTCCCTCGCGGTCACTTGTCCCTCGATAGAATTCTAGGTGAATCGGATACTTTTGATATCGTTCGCCTTATGCGTTTTTGTTCTCGTATTGGCTTTCTTAGTAATATTTAGCGCCCTCTGATTATTTCGCACTTTGATGGTGCTACATAGCCTTCCCGGTTTGGTGCCTTCTTTTGATAATTACCTTACCTTACAGGTGGGCAAAGGAATCGATCTCATTCTTTAACACTATAACAATACTCCATAATCCATAAGTAGCCACAATCACCTACCATCTGACCTACTGATTATGCTACTGACCTATGCACCTTCAGTTAGCCTGATCTGTTTACATGACATTACTCTCGGAAACTCAACATTAAGAAATAAATGCACATTATAAGATAATATACTATACAACCAGAGGACTAGACGTATGACGTCTGCCTCGGGCAAATTATAGTAGTGACTTGCCAGTGGCCTGGACGGCCGAGAATGACGGTTGCCAACATGTCAAGTCATTCCACTCTTCGTTCCACCAATAACAGAGTGGGCATATTAACAAGTCCATATAGATATACATAATCAAATATATATATACAAAACCTCAAGGTACTTAAGCATATGTGTCAATGTGTGAATACATAGGGAAGTCCTTTTTTATATACAGTTGGTACACCTGCTGGAGAAGTTTACCAAGGGTCAGGGGGGGAGAGGGAGATAATGGAGGAGTTCCAGCAGTTACGCGGTCACCGCTTATGACTTATTAACCGTATATACATACCTTCAGTATGTGTGTATGAACCTAAACTTATGTTATTCTGTACAATAATCTTTCTAAAAGATTAAGCTAACGGAAAAATAAGTGACTGAGCTTATGACCTCCACATACACAAACACCAATATTTACATGACGTATGTGGGGTCATAACATCCCTCCATCGCAAGAAAATGAAATTGAAATTGAAATTGAAATAAGTTTATTGATGTAAAATACACACAAAGGGATGAGGTAGCTCAAGCTATTCTCACCCCGTTCAGTACATCGTGTTAATACATACATATACACACATCACAAACAATAATCATATTACCAAACATTCTGAGAGATAAACATATACATTTCCTCCTTCACGAGAAGTATGATATCAGACGTACACAAATACTTTTATGACCTAGGTATACTGTATAGACAATTTGCAAGAGACATGCAGATAATTAAACAAAATATTACAGTCTTGGTGCAAAATTCTTATATCTCTCGAGAATTTCATCAACCTTTCCGTTGTGACACATCCAGGCTATTTGTTCAGGAACAGTCCTTATCTCAGTGTTTCTATATACATTAATCAACGGACAATCAAGAACATAATGGGCAAGGGTGTGAGACCTTAACATACCACATAGTTTACACTTCGTGTCAATATCATGAACACCTATCCCATATTCCCAGTAATATTTGTACCCAAGCCTGAGCCGCATGTACACAGAGTCACTCCAAGCATTTCTCCTTTTACCATAAGTGAAATGGGTGTTTTGACTCACAAGCATGTAGTGTTGCATGGTTTGACTTCTCTCATACATTAGATCTCTCCTCTCCGCTCCTGCCTGTGCCTGAATATTTCTGATTTTGCTTCGAATTTGTCTCATTGTGAATTCACATTCAATGTCAACTTGTGGTTTTGATGTGGCACGTTTGGCCAAGTCATCCGCCACCTCGTTGAGCACTATTCCAACATGAGATGGAATCCACATGAATTTCACACTATGTCCTTTCAGCTGTATCTCAGTTATTCTTCTCTTACAATCCTCAACTATGGAGACGAAGACTGGGTTTCGACTGTTTAAGGACTCAAGTGCTCCTCGGCTATCGACAAATACAAAAACATTTTTGTCGTCATGACGTACTTCCTCCAAACATGCCAGAATGGCCTGCAGTTCAGCTTGTGTGGATGATATATAATTACTAAGCCGGAGTTCAATTATCCTGTCCACAGTCCCAAACTCCGTATAATCCCTTATTAGGACACCACACCCTGCCCTGCCATCCTCCGCCACCGACCCGTCACAATATACATGTAAACTGTTGTCTCTTGGTAACCGAGATATCATGCTTCCATACAAACACCGTAATTGTCCCGGTTCATGATGAATCTTTTTCACCTTGAGGGGTGCAATTTCGACGTCTATTTTCTGTACTTTCCATGGAGCAGACATATTACACTGTCGAGAGGGTTTACAGCAGTCAAGTACATCGTATTCCCTGAGGTCATGAGCTAATCCCCTCGTGTAGCGTGTCTCCCTCAGTTTCCTGGAAGTGTGTACGTCACTCAGGCAAGAAAATGGGTACAACGAAACGAGGTGTACACATTCTCCTGCCACGGACAGCAAAAGAAATTTATGAGCATAGGTATGTGCTACAAGAAAACCATTACACATACGCTGCACCCCATGTAGTGCATGCACCAACTACTGCCTCAATATCACAGTATACAAATGCACTAATGTATAGGTAATTTAACCATTACAATATATCCTCAAATTAAAGCGGGAAATTTTAGGGTGGATTTTTCAAATGCAGGATTTCCTCTAGGAAAACGCATGGATAAGGCGTCAGCCAGAACTTACAATAACATTGTACATACATACAATGAATACCTTAAAATTTGAAGAGTATGCACCTTCATCCTATTCAGAAATACCAAAGGGTTTATATTGACCAATCTGGTAGATACAATTCTCGAGCAAAGGTAATGGAATCAACTACAGTTATCTTATTTAACTGCCTATAATCCGTACAAAGGCGCCGCTTCCCGCCTGGTTTAGTGACTAGTAAGCAAGGGGAACACAAAAGACTTTTTAGGGTTTACCAGTCCATGCTCTAGAAGGAACTGCACTTCCTAATAATATCCTTTTTTTCTGGTGATACACGATATGGATGCATACGAATCGGGATAGTGTCGGTTAGCCTTATATCATGGTTTAATTCATGGGTTTGGGTAGGCATGTCCCCGAACAAATTTTCGTACTGGCTTAATAAGATCCTCATTTCTTCCCGTTTCTCATCCAAATGTCTCAACATCGCCTCAAAACTAGAATGAAAAAAGGTAGGATTAGGTATGTCTACAAATATGGTTCTCAGGGGTGACTGTGGCCTGCACAACACATGTCAGTGCCTGGAGCCTTTAAATGTCTTAAAGTGATTTATGTATACGACTAGAATCTTGGAAGGGTCCTGCAGACTTTTGACTTTAAGTCAAGTCTGAGCATTTACACAAACTTCAAATGGACCATCAAATTGATGCTCTTTGGCAGCCTCCTGTCTAGTTTTTAAAACAAGAACAAGATCACCTGGTTTAAAATGTCGTAACTGCACACGAAATTTCTGATCATGGTGTGCTTTTATCTTAACGGTGCGAGATCTTCGCCAACAGTCCGCAACATCTGCTTCGTCTGATGAAATCTTTCGAGAACACCTCGACTCTGGGCGTGATATGTACTGGATAATTTATGTTCTAGGTGGAATTTCTCACAAAATTGTCGTAACTACCGAACGAAAATTAGTAGCGTTGTCGAACTGTATCACACGAGGTAGTTCGAACAACGTAAAAAATTTAACTAGATGATGGATGACTGTCTTAGCTCTGATATTACATACAGGATAAGCTTCAACGAATCTGCAGCCATCCTTGCCCGTTGGCAAGGGTGTTAGTCTTCTGTTGTTGGTAACAAACTGCGTACTCATAAGCGTTGTCCCCCTCGTGGCCTTCCTCCTGCTACCGTAACCGGCGGTGGGAAACGGCTCTAGCGAGGTTGTCTTGGCCATACTCGCTTAACTCATGGTCACTTAATGGAGCGCCGCCCTGCTCCTTTTTGTCCAAATTGCATTGTCCCTCTTACTGTTGTGCATATCCTTGTTGAATGTTCTGACTACCAGGACGAGCGTGTGTTGCTTTCCGATCGCCCCTCGTGGTCACTTGTCCCTCGATAGAATTCTTGGTGAATTGGATGCTTTTGATACCATTCGCTCTGTGCGTTTTTGTTCTCGAATTGGCATCCTTGGTGATATTTAGCGCCCTCTGATTATTCCGCACATTTGATGGGGCTACATAGCCTTCCCGGTTTGGTGCCGCCTTTTGATAATTAATTACTTCAACGAATCTGGTTGAAGCGCACATAAGTTATTATGTACACATGACCTGACTTGGACCGACTTAATGGTCCTACACAGTCTAGCACAATGAGAGAACGGTTCACGTGGAACGACAATTGGAGGTAAGGGAGCTTTTGGAACAACTTGGTTGGGCTTTCCAACCACTAGACAGGTTTCACACTGTCTACAATATCTGGAAATGCCTTTCTTCAGACTGGGCCAGTAAAAGAATTTGGTTACATGGTACAACATACGACTTATCCCTTGATCATCGTGAGCGGCTGTGTGGACTTCTCTATATTCTTTTGGAACTACGAGCGGGGTAACCTTCTCACAGTCGTCTGAAGATGGAGATAACTTGACTTCCTTCGTCTGAGCAACATCTTATTAAGGAAGAAATAACCAACATACTCTGTCGGAGCCTCTTCCTCTGGAGCAGGTTCAGGAAAAACATGCTCGTAAACTGGATCACTTTCCTGGAGTTGAGCTAATGTGTGGGATTTAACAGTAGAAATAGGGGTATAGGTAGTCACAGAAGGTACAACTTCATCACTTGGCACAACATCCTTAACTGCACTATCATCATCCAAATGTGCCATAAACGTATCTTCTAAGTCGATGTCCGGTTCTATCGTTAGAGGTTTTCCAGCCATTCCTCCGGTTGTAGATATAGAAACATCAATCTGAGACTTTGCAGCTTGAGATCTGGTGACGGCGCAGGTGGGATACACCACTGGAGAAATTTCACTCGTCACTGAGAAAACTATATCTGGATCACTTATCATAATGGGAAGATGACTATTCATTGAGGTGCCTGCAATGTCATTCCCTAGAATTGTATCTACCCCAGGTATGGACAAGGTATCTCTCACACCTACAGTATAGACCAGGAGTATAGGGGGGATGAAATATACACTTGCACATGTTGCACAACCCCTGCTATACCCTGTATAAGCAAAACTTCGTCCAGGTCAATCTACTTGAGCTTGGCCAACATGCGAGAAGTTATCAAAGTTAGCGATGCACCAGTATCCCTGAAGACCACTACAGGTACCCTCTCATTTTCAACTCCTACCATTTTAGCATGTATTATAAAAGGGTCAAAACCAGCGAGCCATGTTGGCTTGCCCTTATCAAAAGTTTCTGAATGATGACCCTGCCTTCGTTTACTCACAATCAAGGCATTTGGGCATAATTCTGGGTGTAAACTAAAGCAATTACGGACAACATGTCCTTTCCTATGACAAAATGTACATTGGTTTATACCAGTCGAACTTTTCGACTCTGTGGTGGTTCTATTTGGGTTTAGAGTTACCTTAGATTTACCAGATGCCTGGTCTGCCCTGGCTGTAAGCTGACTTAGCATTATAATGACTACTCCCTGATTTTCCAGAAGTATTTTGTCTAAAGTGAAACTTTTAGGTGCCATATGATAGTTACTATAAGAGATCCTATGAATGGTCTCGTGCTCATCCGCCAAAATAGCTAGGTTATGAACTTCGTTGTATTCACGTTTACCTGTGGCTAGTGCCACGGTCAACTTCTCAGGCAAACAAGACAAGAGTTCCTCTATTATTATGAGCTGTTTGACACAAAATAGAGAATTCTTATATTTAACCACCTGTCAAAGTATGACTTTTAATCAAGCATAATTGGAAAGTCTGATCAGGTGTGTGTTTAAGACCCCTAACCTTTTGTCTTAAGGCTTCTGCATTTAATTCATATGCTTGCAAAACCCGTTTCTTTACAGTAGGGTAGTAAAAACTATCCTCAAAAGGGAGGGCGGCAAAAATCTGCTGCGCTTTCCCTCACACCTGACCTTGCATCATGGTCACCCAAGAATCATCTGACCATTTCAAACTAGTAGCCACTTTGGCACAGTTCAGAAAAAATAGCTTTGGGTTGTTCTTGTTAAATTGGGGCCACTTTAAACCCGTAGGGAGATGAAGTCCACTAATTGACGAACTACCCGAAGGTCCCTTTGAATCCTTACTAGCAGCGGCGGCTGCAGCTTCTAGCTTCCTATATTCTAGCTTAATCTGCGCCTCAGCCATTTGTTGTTTAATAAATAACTGCTTAGTGTATTCTTCGTTACTATGTTTAGCTTATTTTTTATTATGTTTAGCTAACTCTGACTCTGCTTCCCTATGCTTAGTCTCTTCTACACTCTTAATTTTGTCAAGCTCAATCTGCTTGAACTGGAGATCTAATTCCTGCATTCCAAGTTTAGCAGCAACTTCCACCCTCATCTGGGTATTGCTCTAAAACTAATTCATCCAATCTACCGTCTTCTACTAGATGTAAAAATATGGTTCTGTAAGCCTTCTGTAAGAGTCAGGAGTATGGCCTAGGTACTCCTTGAAATTCTTAGTCCATAATTTATCTAGGTCTGCTTGGAGTACTAATTATATCGTTATCACATAGAGAAAGTTAGAAGAGACTCCCTGGCTTCAGGTTTTCTTAAAGTTGATGCGGTTGAGTGGATCTAACAGTTCGGTGCTTGCTGCACGGTACTGGCCGGATAGCCCCCGTCTGAAAGTCTCATTTGGTCTAGTGTCCCTTTGTCCAATGATCCTGTGAACGAATAGACAAATAGTAGACAGACAAATGCCTAAAATAATGACAATTCCATACACAAGTAATCTTTGTTTCATGATGTCATGGAAAAGTACCAAGTGAGGTTATGAGACCTGCCTTAACATGTGAGTGAACCCTTTTGGCCTGGGAGCACGAAACTAACCTTTAAAGTTCTGTCCCTATGACTGGAACCACTGAGTTCCACTGACTTGTATAATCGGCCCTAGTGATAAAGGCATTGCAACGACTCTTGCAATATCCTTGGCCATCCCAGCCCGAGGGCTGCCCATAGATACCCAGCGAGGCTGACTTTGGTCCCAGACCAGAGGATACAAGAGTGCTCGGATGGATATGCACTCCTGGAGACTCCACGCTGATATACATCTGGTCATACTCACTCGCACAACTTAACACAGTCGTGAAATTCCTTTCTCTCGTACCAGGACAAAATTGTCATCTCCTTATTCTAATGGGTGATGTAGTTGTTCATGTCTATGCAGCCTTTATCATTGAGATTTGATACCTATGGCATTTATAAGTTTCCTTGAAATTTCCCTTTTGGTATGCCATGCTTTGGCTTTCTGGTCCCTTCCGTGAGTAAGTTATCCCTACTTTCACCATATATTCAAACTTCAAATCAGTGATCACTCATTTCCATGGCGCCTCGGAATTAATTTCCCATATGTGAATCGTTTAGTGAATTCTAGGTAAAGTCAAGCTGGTTCACCTTTAGTCATGTGGGTCCTGATACATATTGGCTTAAAAAGTTTCTTGGGTCTGTGTCCAATAGTTTAGCTCAGTCTGTGCCACTATACGGTTCTTTTATCTATCCATGGTTGAAGTCTCCATGATTATGAGCTGGGATAGATTTCTAACAGGAGACAAAGTTTGCCCCCTGTTATAGTATGTACACTTAAGCTTGTCATATTCTTGCTGGAGTCTGTTATTTAATGGAGGGTTATATATATCAAAGCTGCTTTCTTTGGTTCTTCCTTTGTCATGGTGCCTGTTACATAGTCTGGGAACTCCTCGCTGCCCGGGGTACCCATCTCCTTTAAACTGGAGACCTATCAGCAGGGCCGCCACTCCTCCCCTTCCTTCCCTCTGCAGTGTGTGGTGTAATGTTGGCGCCAGTACACAGCCTTGTGGCACACCAGCATTACGGTCAAAGTAGTCAGTGTGGTATTGGAGGAATCTTGCCTTCATTTTGTGGTTGTCAGAAATATTTTGTCGGAAGTGGAAGGTCATTCATAATTTTTATTTTCTTGTAGTTACGCCAGTGTGTGTGTGGCTTTTACACAGTCTACTGACAAATGGTGCCTTGATATATTGTGGTTAATGTGCAGTTATGTTAAGAACGTCTTGTGCAGGTTGGTTGGGCCCGACACACATTTTCTGTAGTGTCATTGTGGTGGACGTTTTGTGCTGAACATACTTATAGGTTTCGGATTTCAACAAATCACAGGTTTTTATACAGGTGTTTTCAGGCCGTTGGAAGTGTGTAATTTCTCTTAGACCTGATTGTTAAGAACAAAGTTTTTGACAGCAGAGATGGGAATACCTAGGTTTAATTCACCATCATCCTTCTTTCACGCAAATTTGGCTGCAGTGTTTGACATTATGGTGGGTTATATTTGAGAGATGGTATCCATACGAGAGATTCTAAACCCTTTATACTGTGCAGTGAGCAGGTTATTTAAAAGTCCAATTATAAAGCTCTTACTGTCGGTCGTACATGAAACTTTTTTCAAGAGCAGACATTGAAGCACAATTATTTCTCCTTTCACTTTTAATGTACTGGTAGCTAGTTGTAGGACAGCCACTTGTTTAAACACACTGATAGTCTGTGTGGCAGTATTGTTTCTGTAAAACCTGCATGCTGTTGCGGTCCTTCCTGTATGTCTGGACTGCGATATCGATGTGAACAGTTCTCGTGGGCTCTTCAAAATTTTGATGAGAGGGAATTATTTAAAGTGTGACAGCTTTGGAAAGAGCAGGATTCTAATTAACCTTCTTAGTAACGGTTGTATATGGTACTTGAATTGTGTGTACAGATGAAGAGGGATATCGGAGACAGGAATAATGCATTTAAAAGGAATGCACAGTTTCACGAGAGTGCAGCCATTTTTACTCGGCCATTAACAACACCAGGAGTGAGTTGGTATGTTGCTCCACTTAATGTGTAAACGGCTCGGAATAATGTATGAGCAATGGTGGAGATGTAAGGTCTTTCATGACCTGAAGGGAAAAGGACGTGTTAACTTCGATGATTCTCTAGTATGGTTGGAAGCTTCAGTTCTTTCCTCACATTGATTCTTGTGCTTCTTGGGGCACCAAGAAATACCCGCATGGCTTCATTCTGTATTACTTCTAGTTTGTTCAAAACAGAGGCGGGGAAGCTAAGTGTAAGGATTGATAATCAACTAGGGATCTAACAAACATGTTGAATAGTCTAGCATATTTAACATTTATACTTATATTCTTACTAGCAAGTTTTTTCAGTGATTTGGCTTTTAACCTACAATGTAGGTCGTTTACAATGTCACTGATGATACCTACAACAAGGTATTTGTGTTGCCCACATGTTTCGATAGTTTGGTTGTTAACTTTGAAAGCTAGAGGCGCACTGGTTGTATTTTAGGAGAAAGAGCGATGAGAGCTGAAGGCACAAAGAAATCGCATGAATGTGATTTATCAATGAGAAAGTTAGTAAGAGCTTGAGAGTAGGATTCGATCCTCTGCTCTGGGTACTAAAAAGCTTCAAAGATTGGAATTCTTTTGACCATATTGTGGTACAGTTGTCTAAGGCAGGGGGTCTCCAAACTATGGCCCGCGGGCCACATCCGGTTCGCCACATAATTTCATCCGGCCCGCCAAACAAATCCCTGTGTGGTGGTCTTGAAAAAATAATTATCGTACGAATGGCATCGCAGAATTATTCAAAGCTGGGGCTGCTGACTGGTGGCGCTCAGCCCGAGTCAGTTTTCCTCTCTCTCGATAGTGTGACGCACAGATACTAGTACTGGTAGGTATGTGTTGTGCATTACAACCAATCAGTTGTGTATAACTGTATATTGTGGGGATGGAGGGCGAGTGGGGCTTCGCTGCTTCTGTTTCAGGGAGCACAAACACTGTACAATATTCTTTTCTCTGTACTTTGACAATACCTTTATCTTAGTTATACAAAATAGCAATAATACTATTGTAGCCAAAAATATTGCATGTTTAAAATAGTTAAAATGGTAACCATTAAGTTTATCAACGAAAGCTGTTGCCATAATATTTACCACTTTATAATAATGCTATGCTTTTTAACACCACATACAAGCTGTTTTTTTCCCGTAGAATTTATTTCATTTATTTTACCCTTATGTTTTCAGATATGGAAAAGATAAAGAAAAGAAAAGTGGACAGTGAGTGCCGTCAGTTCAATGACGAATGGAAGATAAAGTACTTTTTTGTGATAGCAAATGATAAAGCTTTATGCCTCATATGTAGAGACAGTGTTGCTGTTCTGAAGGAATACAATATTCGTCGGCACTATGAATCTAAACATGACTCAAGTTATTCTCACATCACAGGAGCAGAACGCACTAAAAAGTTTGAATCATTTCAGCACAGTCTGCATTCTCAACAAGCTGTTTTCAGTAAGAAAAAATCTGAAAATGAAACTTCAACTAGAGCCAGTTACAAAGTTGCCTGTGTGTTGGCCAAAAAAGGAAAACCTTTCACTGATGGTAGTATCATAAAAGAGTGTATAGTGTATAAATTTGAAGTCAAAACGACAGTATCATTCGTCACACTAATTTGGTTGCATAAAACTAAAGGCAGGAATCTATTTAGTTTACCCTAATTTTTTCCAAAAAGATAGGTTTTAATTTTTCCATGTTTATACTTTAATATTTGAGGAAATTAAATTACTGGCACTGATTTGTTTTTTTTTTTTTTTTTTATTCCTTCGGCCCGCAAAAATATGGGAAATATATAATGTGGCCCTTACATTGAAAAGTTTGGAGACCCCTGACTGGTGTTTGCTTGAGCGTCCCCAGAACATAGGTTCGACTCCTGCTCACGGATCCTACTGATTTTCCAGCCCGTCCTCCAAACAAAGATCCAAAAGTGATTCCATGCACCGCCAAACCCCCTGTTTATGAATGAAAGCGGTTTACACACGACTCA
>WNGS01135291.1:0-11127 GCA_020271785.1 Procambarus virginalis
TCCCTACCCTGTCAATTCCACTGAGAATTTGGTAGGAAGTGATCATGACTCCTAACTCTTCTGTCTTCCTGTGTCGTGAGTTCAGTTCCAGTCTTCTCTTCCTCATAACCCATTCCTCTCAGCTCGGGGACTAGCCTGGTGGCATACCTCTGAACCTTTTCTGACTTCATTTTGTGTTGACTAGATGTGAATTCCAGGCGGGAGCTGCATATTCCAGTATTGGTCTGACATATGAGGTATACAAGCTTCTGAATTATTCCTAACACAAGTCTCTGAAAGTAGTTCTTATGTTCGCCAGCCTTGCATACGCCGCTGATGTTATCCTTTTGATGTGGGCTTTAAGGGACAGATCTGGTGTCATATCAACCCCTAGATCTTTCTGTTAGGTACTCCTTTATCCACTGGAGCACCCTAACCTAACCTACCACTTACTCCAGCTTATTTCTCCAACTTATGCAACAGTCTCTTATGGGGTACTATGTCAAAAGCTGTCTGACAGTCCAAGAAAATGCAGTCTGCCATCCTTCTCTTTCTTGCTTAATGCTCGAGTGTGTACTCACCCATTTGAACTCCTATTTGTGCCTGCAAGATCGAGCATTGACTCTTGGATCCCGCCTTTCTAACCACGGGTTCTTTACAGCAATTACTCCAGTTCTATTTCCCTATCATATCTAGTTTTAAATTTATGAATTGAATTTGCCCTCACAACCAGAAATTTTTCCACTATCACGCTAAAATAAAACTTCCTAACATCTCTGTGACTCATCTGAGTTTCCAGCTTCCACCCATGTCCCCTCGTCTGTTAGTATTACGTGTGAACCTTTCGTACATCAGCGAACAATGACATGTAGGACTCTACTCCTGTAAACATGTCATTAACGTATATTACAAATAGAATTGGTCCCAGCACCGATCCTTGAGGTACTCCACTCGTTACTGTTCGCCAGTCCGACTTCTCGCTCCTTACTGTGACTCCCTGGCTCCTTGTTGTTAGGTAGTTCCTTTCCCATGCTAACCCTTCTCCACTTACTCCCGCCTGCCTCTCAAGCTTGAATAGCCGTCTCATGTGCGGTACTGTATCAAAGGCTTTTGGGCAGTCCAAAAATATGCAAATGCGTGTGTGTGTGAATGAGTGAGTGTTGGAACGGAAGGGAGAGAGAAGGAGAGAGGCAGTTGAAGCAGAGAGAGAGAGAGAGAGAAAGAGAGAGAGGGGGGAGAGAGGGGGGAGAGGGAGAGAGAGGGAGAGAGGCAGTTGAAGCAGGGAGAAAGAGAGAGAGAGAGAGAGAGAGAGAGAGAGAGAGACTGAGACTCCCCCCATGCAGGAGACCACACTCGCCATCTCTTTGTTATGTAGATGAAAACATTACTTCATTAGGTGTCTTGGCCCTGGGTGTTGGTGGGTGGGTCCCCCTGCCCACCCCCAGCCCTGGGTGTTGGTGGGTGGGTCCCCCCTGCCCACCCCCAGCCCTGGGTGTTGGTGGGTGTTCCCCCCTGCCCACCCCCAGCCCTGGGTGTTGGTGGGTGGGTCCCCCCTGCCCACCCCCCAGCCCTGGGTGTTGGTGGGTGGGTCCCCCCTGCCCACCCCCCAGCCCTGGGTGTTGGTGGGTGGGTCCCCCTGCCCACCCCCAGCCCTGGGTGTTGGTGGGTGGGTCCCCCCTGCCCACCTCCCAGCCCTGGGTGTTGGTGGGTGGGTCCCCCCTGCCCACCTCCCAGCCCTGGGTGTTGGTGGGTGGGTCCCCCTGCCCACCCCCAGCCCTGGGTGTTGGTGGGCGGGTCCCCCTGCCCACCCCCAGCCCTGGGTGTTGGTGGGTGGGTCCCCCTGCCCACCCCCAGCCCTGGGTATTGGTGGGTGGGTCCCCCCTGCCCACCCCCAGCCCTGGGTGTTGGTGGGTGGGTCCCCCTGCCCACCCCCAGCCCTGGGTATTGGTGGGTGGGTCCCCCCTGCCCACCCCCAGCCCTGGGTGATGGTGGGTGGGTCCCCCCTGCCCACCCCCAGCCCTGGGTGATGGTGGGTGGGTCCCCCCTGCCCACCCCCAGCCCTGGGTGTTGGTGGGTGGGTCCCCCTGCCCACCCCCAGCCCTGGGTGTTGGTGGGTGGGTCCCCCCTGCTTACCCCCAGCCCTGGGTATTGGTGGGTGGGTCCCCCCTGCCCACCCCCAGCCCTGGGTGTTGGTGGGTGGGTCCCCCCTGCCCACCCCAACCCTGGGTGTTGGTGGGTGGGTCCCCCCTGCCCACCCCAGCCCTGGGTGTTGGTGGGTGGGTCCCCCTGCCCACCCCCAGCCCTGGGTGTTGGTGGGTGGGTCCCCCTGCCCACCCACTGCCCTGGGTGTTGGTGGGTGGTTCCCCCCTGCCCACCCCCAGCCCTGGGTGTTGGTGGGTGGGTCCCCCTGCCCACCCACAGCCCTGGGTGTTGGTGGGTGGGTCCCCCTGCCCACCCACAGCCCTGGGTGTTGGTGGGTGGGTCCCCCTGCCCACAACCCAGCTGAATAGAAACATCTCGAGACGATTTTAACATCATCTTGGGAAATATTTTCTACTATAATCACCATCATGGACACATCGCATTATACATGCATAACCAAGACCTCAAACACCATCATCAAAGCAGTCATCGCCAGGGTACTAAACAACCCGCGCCAACGACCTGGTTGGGATTTGAACCCTGTTCAAGGATGATTAACTGGGTGCCAATCCTTATCTGTTTGCCCAGCCGTAATTGGGTCGCTGGTTGGAAACTGATTGGCTGATCGTGTTCCACGGGAAAACTAGTGGGTAAGGCTTGCCTTAAGCTATGGGTAGGGAAGGTTCTCAGCTTCCTGTAGCAGGGCTCAGAACCCCTCTCCTGTGAATGGCTTGTCGCTTGCTCCCGATAATTCCACCCCTCTAATCCCAATTGTGTAAATAAATAGCTCCATATGTGACGTGTGTGTCGTGACCTACACCGTGTGTGTTGTGACCTACACCATGTGTGCTGTGACCTACACCATGTGTGTGTTGTGGCCTACACCGTGTGTGTTGTGACCTACACCATGTGTGTGTTGTGACCTACACCGTGTGTGTTGTGACCTACACCGTGTGTGTTGTGACCTACACCGTGTGTGTTGTGACCTACACCATGTGTGCTGTGACCTACACCATGTGTGTTGTGACCTATACCATGTGTGTTGTGACCTACACCGTGTGTGTTGTGACCTACACCGTGTGTGTTGTGACCTACACCGTGTGTGTTGTGACCTACACCGTGTGTGTTGTGACCCACACCATGTGTGCTGTGACCTACACCATGTGTGTTGTGACCTACACCATGTGTGTTGTGACCTACACCATGTGTGTTGTGACCTACACCGTGTGTGTTGTGACCTACACCATGTGTGTTGTGACCTACACCGTGTGTGTTGTGACCTACACCATGTGTGTTGTGACCTACACCGTGTGTGTTGTGACCTACACCGTGTGTGTTGTGACCTACACCATGTGTTGTGACCTACACCATGTGTGTTGTGACCTACACTGTGTGTGTTGTGACCTACACTGTGTGTTGTGACCTACACCATGTGTGTTGTGACCTACACCATGTGTGTTGTGACCCGCACCATGTGTGTTGTGATCTACACCATGTATGTTGTGACGTATCTAACAGTAATCTATGTTTCAGGTATGTGAGGCAGTTGTGTGGCAACATATGTGACGAGTGGCGGCAGAGTTACAGAGGTGAGTACCAGGTGTGCCGTCCACGGTCCAAGTACTTCCCTCTCCCGCCTATTAAAAAGAGTCATACTCCGCCCTTGTACATGACCCGAAAGGTGTATAGTGTCTTGTGATTATACTTACTCCTTGTGTCTCTGAGTCTCCCGGGTTTTGGGGAATGTGATTGGTTGGACGTGGGAGCGTGACCAATAGGAGAGCGCCCTGGCGTGACGTCAGCGTCTAGGGTCTGGGGCGGGAAAGCTGCAGGCCGTCAGTGCTTTCCAGGGGATGAAGGTGACGGGTTATGTCACTCGTTGGTCCCTCAAAGCGAAGGCTGAGTCGCCAGGAGGGACGTCTAGTCTGGGGATACTCAAGAGATTCAGTAGAGGAGTTACAGAGTAGTCTGGAGCAAGTAGCCGGCTGACCTCCCCTTCAGGGGAGGTCAGCCGGAGTACCAGGGCTGACCTTCAGGGGAGGTCAGCCGGAGTACCAGGGCTGACCTTCAGGGGAGGTCAGCCGGAGTACCAGGGCTGACCTTCAGGGGAGGTCAGCCGGAGTACCAGGGCTGACCCTCAGGGGAGTTCAGCCGGAGTACCAGGGCTGACCTTCAAGGGAGGTCAGCCGGAGTACCAGGGCTGACCCTCAGGGGAGGTCAGCCGGAGTACCAGGGCTGACCTTCAAGGGAGGTCAGCCGGAGTACAAAATAGGAATTTTCTCAAAAATAAATTAACATTATATACACACATTAGCATACTTGTGTAGGTTAGTTATGTAGGTTTCAATTGGCAATGATCAGAATTTGTATTACGTACGCGGGTGAAGCATTTACACCTTTGCGGTTCACAGAGGTCGTCAGGAAAGCGATATTAGAACACAAATTTCGAACGTCATCAGTTGTGGGGATATGTGTAGAGCGTTTATCATAAACAGGGATTCTGGCGGCTGCTTGGAATGTTGATAAG
The DNA here is from genome assembly GCA_020271785.1 of Procambarus virginalis. Taxonomy (NCBI): domain Eukaryota; kingdom Metazoa; phylum Arthropoda; class Malacostraca; order Decapoda; family Cambaridae; genus Procambarus; species Procambarus virginalis. The sequence continues at coordinate 4,649 of WNGS01135291.1, forward strand.
GACGGGCTGCCAACAGTGGTGCCTTCACGTCCTCTGCTTCAACAGCACCTTTGTAAATCCTTCACCCACGTTATGCAAATCATTGCCAACGGAACCTACTCGCCTAACCTAACATAGTCTACATAGTAAATATGTACAATATACTCACATATAATGGTAATTGATAGTAGAGAAAATTCCTATTTTGAATAACAGTATGTTATAATGATGAATGGGTCTTTGTGGGGTCGGCCCCGGATGAACGAGCCTAGCATGTGGACAGGTTGCTGGGTCTCAGTTACCTGTCTCAAGTGAACAGACTGTCAAAAAAAGGTGGATTACCAGTTACCAACTCTTATATCTACGGTATTATCCAGGGAAACGGTCGAGGAATCATAAAAAGTATCTATATTTGACAGTATTTTTCTGACTCAAACAAGGTTGGATTTACTGTATAGCACATTTCAAATGTCTTTCAAAGAGCCTCTCAGGCAGTGGGCTGTTTATGTGTGTAATTATGAACGATTGAATATGGATGAATATATGGATGAAATATTCTTCTTCTGCTCAAGCCAGAAAAAAGATGACACAGTGACACAAATGAATTACAGAAGCACTTTACACAGTAGAGTGTATATGGGAGTGGGACCTTGTATATGGGAGTGGGACCTTGTATATGGGAGTGGGACCTTGTATATGGGAGTGGGACCTTGTATATGGGAGTGGGACCTTGTATATGGGAGTGGGACCTCCCATTCTTCAAGAGAGTGTCAGGTGGCAGTAGCATGAAGTAGCTCCCCCTCTTTTAAGATGGTGTAAACGGGAGAGAGGAAACCCTTCCCTTCCTGAGAGTAGCTTTGGAATATGACCAACATACACACACGAGGGGGAAGATTGTTGATGCTCCTGCCTGTTTACCTTGAGGGGAGGAACTCCTCAGGTCCGCTGTTTTGACGCAGAAGGGGAAGGAAGGGATGGGGAGGCTGTGGGTAAGGAATGAGAAGACGGGAACACTACCTGAAAGGAGCCCGTATAACATCGCGTTTTTAACGTGCTTGGTTTGTTTTCATTGGCCACCGTCTTAGATTCTCGATCCTGTTTTACATTTTTTTTTGCACAAGGAATGTAGTTTGTTTGGAAACCATCAGCTTCACGAAACTGCCTCGTGACTGTTTGGCTGCTCTGAAGCAGCACGCGTAAAAAATCACTGATTCGCGGAGGTGCTTCTCGTATATGACCTGTGTTCTGAAGAGGTTCCTGTGGGTGGTAACTGGTCGAGGAGGTGCAGCACACTGTGCAGAAATACTGGGTTAAAGAGGACAGGTAAGGAACAGGAGGAGAGAGAGAGAGAGAGAGAGAGGGGGGAGATAGAGACAGGAGAGAGAGAGAGAGAGAGAGGAAGAGAGAGAGGGGGAGGGAAATGTGCGGGAGCAGCGGAATGATGAATGATTTGAAGAGACAGGAAGTGAATTATGACCAGATCTGTTGTACTCTTCAATGATAAAATGAATAAATGAACAGTGTTGCAGGAGCTGAGGGCCGAGACTGTGAGTGCAAATAGCAACGCAACACAGCTCGCTCAACACGCAACGCTCACTCAACACACTGAGGAGCCTCAATGTCAAAGAACGTCTCTAATGAACCGCATTAGATAAAAAATTGGTAGAGAGAAGATAGTTGTGGTTCAGAGATCTTCTGACGTGGTTCTAAGGAGGTTCTGAGGTGGTTCTATAGCGATTCTAATCCGGTTTTGAGGTTTAGTTCAGTTGGAAAAAATAGTTCTAAAAAGAGCCAGTGGAAATGACAAGTAGACTGTGCAAGGACTGAAATTTATGTAAATACCGCAAGATACCGCAATGTTATGGGTTGACAGATGTTAATCTTCTTGTTTGAGGAGCTGTTCACTTGAGACAGTTAAGCAAGTCCCAGCTGTGTCTGGGTACAAGTGACAGGATGAACAACCCAGCGGGTTTTCTTCCTATTGGGGAGTGTTGTACATGCTGCTATGGCGGTGTGTCCACTCACAGGATGAGTGGCGCTGCCCAATACTGTCACTATGGCGGTGTGTCCACTCACAGGATGAGTGGCGCTGCCCAATACTGTCACTATGGCGGTGTGTCCACTCACAGGATGAGTGGCGCTGCCCAATACTGTCACTATGGCGGTGTGTCCACTCACAGGATGAGTGGCGCTGCCCAATACTGTCACTATGGCGGTGTGTCCACTCACAGGATGAGTGGCGCTGCCCAATACTGTCACTATGGTGGTGTGTCCACTCACAGGATGAGTGACGCTGCCCAATACTGTCACTATGGCGGTGTGTCCACTCACAAGATGAGTGGCGCTGCCCAATACTGTCACTATGGCGGTGTGTCCACTCACAGGATGAGTGGCGCTGCCCAATACTGTCACTATGGCGGTGTGTCCACTCACAGGATGTGTGGTGCTGCCCAATACTGTCACTATGGCGGTGTGTCCACTCACAGGATGTGTGGTGCTGCCCAATACTGTCACTATGGCGGTGTGTCCACTCACAGGATGAGTGGTGCTGCCCAATACTGTCACTATGGCGGTGTGTCCACTCACAAGATGAGTGGCGCTGCCCAAAACTGTCACTATAGCGGTGTGTCCACTCACAGGATGAGTGGTGCTGCCCAATACTGTCACTATGGTGGTGTGTCCACTCACAGGATGAGTGGTGCTGCCCAATACTGTCACTATGGCGGTGTGTCCACTCACAAGATGAGAGGCGCTGCCCAATACTGTCACTATGGCGGTGTGTCCACTCACAGGATGAGTGGCGCTGCCCAATACTGTCACTATGGCGGTGTGTCCACTCACAGGATGAGTGGCGCTGCCCAATACTGTCACTATGGCGGTGTGTCCACTCACAGGATGAGTGACGCTGCCCAATACTGTCACTATGGCGGTGTGTCCACTCACAGGATGAGTGGCGCTGCCCAATACTGTCACTATGGCGGTGTGTCCACTCACAGGATGAGTGGTGCTGCCCAATACTGTCACTATGGCGGTGTGTCCACTCACAGGATGAGTGGCGCTGCCCAATACTGTCACTATGGCGGTGTGTCCACTCACAGGATGAGTGACGCTGCCCAATACTGTCACTATGGCGGTGTGTTCACTCACAGGATGAGTGGCGCTGCCCAATACTGTCACTATGGGGTGTGTCCACTCACAGGATGAGTGACGCTGCCCAATACTGTCACTATGGCGGTGTGTCCACTCACAGGATGAGTGGCGCTGCCCAATACTGTCACTATGGCGGTGTGTCCACTCACAGGATGAGTGGTGCTGCCCAATACTGTCACTATGGCGGTGTGTCCACTCACAGGATGAGTGGCGCTGCCCAATACTGTCACTATGGTGGTGTGTCCACTCACAGGATGAGTGACGCTGCCCAATACTGTCACTATGGCGGTGTGTTCACTCACAGGATGAGTGGCGCTGCCCAATACTGTCACTATGGGGTGTGTCCACTCACAGGATGAGTGACGCTGCCCAATACTGTCACTATGGCGGTGTGTCCACTCACAGGATGAGTGGCGCTGCCCAATACTGTCACTATGGCGGTGTGTCCACTCACAGGATTAGTAATATTTACCGGTGCACAATAAATTTGCCGAATGGGACAAATAACAAAGAAAATAGTAGACCTGCTGAGTTGTTATTCACCGCGAGCCCCCATGTTGACCACCCGCTGTCTGCCTGTCTGGCATCTCTCAAACAACCGTCCGAAATTATTATATGATTAGCTATTAATTAATCTCCCTCCCCCTCCCTCTCTCTCTTTCTCTAATGATGTTTGGTTTCATGATTCGGTCTTCCCTTCTCCTCTGACGTTCCATGTTCCGTTTGTTTATGTTTGACTCAAGCTCCTGGTACCCGGCTGCTGCCCCGCGACCCCAGTTTAGAACCCCAGCACTTTGAAGTCGAAAGTCTCAGTTTTAGGGCTGTTTTACTCTCCCATATTTTTTTTTTTTTACCTTCGTTTCCGCTTGTGGTGTTTCCTGTCTAGTGGTAAGACCCCTTGGCGTGGCGGGTGTTGCCGTGGCGGCTGTTGCCGTGGCGGCTGTTGCTGTGGGGCTGTTGCTGTGGGAGGTGCGGCGCTTCCTTGTGTCTCTCGCCCAGTGTAAACAGTCAGGTGAAGCCACACTGCCAGGCGCATGTGTTCAGTCAGGTTGTTGTTAGTCGCTGCTCAGCTTCCCGTTGTTTTAACTGTCCCACGCAGCCTCCCCTGGCCTCCTGAATGTCCCACGCAGCCTCCCCTGGCCTCCTGAATGTCCCACGCAGCCTCCCTGGCCTCCTGAATGTCCCACGCAGCCTCCCCTGGCCTCCTGAATGTCCCACGCAGCTCCCTGGCCTCCTGAATGTCCCACGCAGCCTCCCCTGGCCTCCTGAATGTCCCACGCAGCCTCCCCTGGCCTCCTGAATGTCCCACGCAGCCTCCCCTGGCCTCCTGAATGTCCCACGCAGCCTCCCTGGCCTCCTGAATGTCCCACGCAGCCTCACCTGGCCTCCTGAATGTCCCACGCAGCCTCACCTGGCCTCCTGAATGTCCCACGCAGCCTCACCTGGCCTCCTGAATGTCCCACGCAGCCTCACCTGGCCTCCTGAATGTCCCACGCAGCCTCCCCTGGCCTCCTGAATGTCCCACGCAGCTCCCCTGGCCTCCTGAATGTCCCACGCAGCCTCCCCTGGCCTCCTGAATGTCCCACGCAGCCTCCCCTGGCCTCCTGAATGCCCACGCAGCCTCCCCTGGCCTCCTGAATGGCCCACGCAACCTCACCTGGCCTCCTGAATGGCCCACGCAACCTCACCTGGCCTCCTGAGTGGCCCACACACGCCATCTTTCTTTGTAAATAATAATTTGTTTGTCGGGGACAGGAATAGTTTGTGTATATATATAATGGTGGCTTTAACACTGCAGGTCCTGGTCAATAATGGTAGAGTAAGGCAGGTCCTGGTCAACAATGGTAGAGTATGGCAGGTCCTGGTCAATAATGGTAGAGTAAGGCAGGTCCTGGTCAATAATGGTAGAGTATGGCAGGTCCTGGTCAATAATGGTAGAGTATGGCAGGTCCTGGTCAATAATGGTAGAGTAAGGCAGGTCCTGGTCAATAATGTAGAGTAAGGCAGGTCCTGGTCAATAATGGTAGAGTATGGCAGGTCCTGGTCAATAATGGTAGAGTATGGCAGGTCCTGGTCAATAATGGTAGAGTATGGCTGGTCCTGGTCAACAATGGTAGAGTAAGGCAGGTCCTGGTCAACAATGGTAGAGTATGGCAGGTCCTGGTCAACAATGGTAGAGTAAGGCAGGCCTGGTCAATAATGAATACTCTGATGGATATCTGGAGGAAATCACCATCATCAGAAGATAAGCCACCATTCGGCTTCAGAGATAACAAACAAAACTCCATCATCGGTCACTAATGTTAAAACATCTACACAAACTTCTCCACAGTTCACAGTACGGACGACAAGGGTCCTTGACAACATTACTGATAGAAACGTGACCCCCATTGACACCAACCAGAATATTGGGGTAATAAAATAAAGCAAGAAGACTATACCATCTTGCTCAACAAGAAGTCTCCTGACACCAGGCAAAACCTCCTTGAAAGAGATCCCTTTCAAGACGTCAAACAATTCTCAAGCAACGAGGGCCCTGTACTACCAAGACCCATTTTGGTTATCGCTTGCTAGTTCAGCAGCGATATTCTTGCCATGGTGGCGAATGTTGAAGCCTCATTCTGATTCATCACAGCCTCTCAGCTCATGACTCCATCACAGCTTTCATGCCTTTGTACTCTCATCACCAAGCCTGCAACCCTACTCATATCACTCACCACCCCGGTCGACTTAAGTTCTCCGTCCTCGTTCCGGTTGTGCACCTCAAGTCCTCACACAACGATGGAAGGTGCTCTCATAACTCACTAGACCAGACCTCCCTTTTTCTTTGCCCCATCATTCTCTGCAGCTTGTGCCCGCCAGGGTGAAGTTACTGCTGCTCCTTGGCCCCAACCCTCCCTGGCCAGGAGCCTGACTCAAGCGGGCCACGCTCCTGCCTACAACCCACTGTCCAGCCGGCCCGCTCCGGCAATTTGAATTTCGTTTCCTACTGCTGCCCGCACCCCGTCCGTTATTTGCCGGCTTCACACATTGGTGCATTTTCCCGCTCGTTTGGTGTATTTGACTGTTGCTTCTCCTTTTTCTCCTTGTTCACTTTGGTTCGAGTGGTTTGTGCTTAGCCCGTTGTGTGTTTGTGCTTTCTAGCTTTGTTGTTGTTTGTGCTTTAGCTGTGTAGTGTTTGTGCTGCTGTGGTGTTTAGCTTAGCTGTCGTGTTTTGGCGCATTAGTCCTTTTTTGTGTTTCTTCCTGCTGTCTCCTCTCCGTGCCTTAGATGTGGGTGTTCTCGTGATTAGATGAGTGTTGATTTTGCTTTTCGCTCTGGTTCTGTTTCGTCCCGTCTCCCTTCCCTTA
>WNGS01135301.1:0-20371 GCA_020271785.1 Procambarus virginalis
TACCTTAAACTATTCTTGTATTGTGTAATATAATACAACTAAACAGTAGAGTAGTGAAATTAACATCATTTAATTAACTCATAATAACGCCTCATTTTCCCAGAAATTCTAGTAGTATTGCATCAGATCACACGACGAAAGGGAAATATTTACATTCATTCATGAGAATTATATTAAATTCTCCTTATTTCACATCCTTTGAGTATTATTATTTAATAACTATTGCATGAATATACTTCGTGAATTAAAGCAGATACGTTTATATCGTTTATATAGTATTGTTTATTAGCAGTTAATATTTCTTGCAATTACGAATTGCTATTCCAGCGCATTCACATACGACTGAATTTATATCCAGCACTCTCTTATATTGAACAACGTTCATTTAATTATTAAGAAATGAGAATTTGAATATTGTCAATAAGACAAATTAATTCTCAAATTCCTGATAGCCTTTAGTTCCTTTAAACTGGGGATATTAATTAAATCAGAGATCATATTAAGTGCGCCGTAGCACGACTGCGCATGCGGGAGCTACCTGGGATAGAAGGAGGACTGGCAAGCGACGCCATTAAGCTAGAGATATTGTCTGGAAGCTGGTCAAATTACCGCCTCATCAACCACCATCCGTTCCACTACAGACACTAGGACGACGTGACTGCTTTATCATATCACAGACTATAAGTCCATTTTCCTTGTTTTTTGTGATCACATATTCTTTCTTCGCACTTTCTTCGAACACTTTCGCGTTCGCGCTTTCTCGCACTTTCTTCGAACATAATAGGTAGGACGATTTGTCGTTATGCTGCACTCCCATTAAAATAACCAGCAAGTATATTTACAGGGCTTTATCACATCTAATTTAGAAATAAATGTGGTATTATAACACTCTAGGTGATTTCTACATACTACTCGCCTTTCAGCTTGGAATTGCTGATAATAAGGAAGATAAGATGCCGCCTTGATCACGTGTTCCCAGGATGGGCTGATGGAACAAGTTTCTCGTGACGAATATATCCCAATGCATGCTAGCTTTCCTGCATACAGCTAAGTTGTTATTTCGTTCTTGTAGTTTGTAGAATATTATATTTTATTAATCCAAAGATTATTAAAATCTCCAATATTTCATTTTCTTAGATAATTCATGTGTAATAATCTTCAATTACTTGTACTTGAAATGCATTAATTTCTCTGTACTAATCAAACCCCCCAAAGTGTGTGGAGGGATTTGGCTTCGAATTTATAATAAATTTATTTATTATACAGTAATAGATTTCCATCATACTTACATAAGAGATCTATGAGCAATGGTTCTCCAATTATTTCCTTTTCTTAAGGATGATCCTTCGAATGATTTATGAGATTTATCATTATCATCTTGGAGCCAGATTCCCCCACAAGCAGAACGTATAAACATAGCTCTGAAAAAGAGAGAAAACATGTTCAGGGGTATTGTAACCACATCACAAATTGTAAATTTATTTTAGCTATTTTTTAAAAAAAAAAAAAATGAATGATGCAGGAAACGCTCGAAAGTATTTCTCTCTTAACTTTATGATTAAAGTAAAAATACAAAAACAAAGTTTCATAAACATTGTATCTGAAATACCTGCAATCTCTGACTCTGTCGCTTGGGGACATCCTGGCTTCCTCAAGGGCAGGTAACCTTATGGCTGCGGTTGCTTACCTCCTCCTCCTCCTGTGATCGCCATTGCGTCCTTTTATATTTGTTTTTGTTTAATATTTCCTCTCTGGTAACCACTAAACATGTCAGGACGTCATCTGCACATTATACGTAGATTTGTTTAGATGTATTCATAAAGTTCTTTGGTACTTTATTTTTTCTCTTGTATTCATAATGTTACTTGGTACTTTCTAATAATTTCGTAATTTAAATTTTCTTTATCAGTTATTTGACTTACTTTATAATAGCCAGGTGTTGTCTGTAATCTTTGTTTCATCTGGTGATGCACTGAAGGCTTTCTTTGCTTGCCCTGAAATACGTACTTTTTTTATCTTAAATATTCTTGTCATAATTCGTTTGTATTGAGCCTTCTGTTTTCTGGTTAAGTTCTTTATTGCCATGGTTATTCATTTTGGGTCACTACTATTTTAAAACGGCATTCTATAGCGTACCATGTTCCTGGGCTTTGTAAATTTTTAAATAATAACATTACATCATAACTCGGTAACCATCTCGGTAAACAAGACAAGGACCTAGAACTGCCCAACTCCCATGTTCAGGTCTGCCAAATTTGAAATTTCCAAAGAACCCCTAAATATATGAAACAGATGTGAGAAAAATCTGGCGCCTTAAGTTTCTCTCAAATAAGTTTTTCGTGTCTTAAGGTAATTTCCTCATGATCACTGTTGCCTTTCTCCTTTTAAAATGCTACTTATCAGTGTCTCCCTGTTACTCAAGTCAATGTTTTGCCAACACAATAAGATAATATAATTTTGTTTAATGAAGGAGTCATCATTTTAAAACTAATTAATTTCCAGTATAGCAAATAAAAGTTTATTGTACTCAAATTAGTCGGTGTTTATTGTTAGACCTAGAAGCTCTAGATATTAGTTCCCATAAAAGCTGTTCTTTTCACTTAGTTTGATGGATTATGTGTAACTTCTATTATTAGGTAGATCATTTTCCATTTAATTCTCTCAACAGTTTGCCGAGCTCAAATTTCAGTTCCACTCTCACACTGCATTTAATACTTAGACGTATTGCCACTTCCTATCCTCGACCGAAATATATTAGTGTAAAATAATTGGTATCCTCTATTAAACTGTTAATTGTTCCGTGTTTTCTTCATACATTGGCCTTTGTTAGTGGTTTCATTTATTGTTGTATGTCGTAAACTCAAACCCAGATTCGTTCTGAATACATTATTTTACCCTACTGTATATCACTAGCCTCATGAAATTAACTTCATACAATATATTTTCCCCCCCACCTAGACCCTTGAGGTGTACCAATAGGGTTGTACTGGAAACTGGCAAACCTTGGCAATAAACGCCCTAGACAAGCCTGCCTATCATCTGCAACTCATAACCTCAAATTAAGTTCCAAACCCCGAATCATCACTACAACACTCCACACCCGGTTAGTCTCCCATACAATACTCTCACAATGCAGATTCGACTTGAGTCAACAAGATCACATCGGGTCCCCACATTAGGCTGGTTTCTCTGCCACTGCCACAAGTAGATAAAGAGGAGTACTTGATGAAACCGCAGCTTCCACAAGACTGCCCTCCAGCTGGTCATTGCATTCACCATCACACCCAGCATCCTAAGGACTTTATAATTACATTCAATGTATATCTATTTGTTTCCAAGAACTTTGGATCAACCTTAGTGACCTTTTGCCTGTGCAACTCGTCCTCGCAAATTCGTATAGTCAATATTGACTTATTAAATAAGTGCATAGGTGTCATACTTAACATAATAGTTTCCCTTGAAAAGCTTCATAGAAAACACCAACCTTACCTAACCTACTTAGTATGTTAAGATAAGCATCTTATTGCTTCGTAATTACAATTATTACCTAACCTATACCTATAATATGTTAAGTAACAATTGCAATTACGAAGCTATAAGATGCTTATTTTAACATACTAAGTAGGTTAGGTAAGGTCGGTGTTTTCTATGAAGCTTTTCAAGGGAAACTATTATGTTTACTATGTCACCTATGCACTTATTAAATAAGTCAATATTGACTATACGAATTTGCGAGGACGGGTTGACCTGTAACATTGGCTTACGCGACCTAAGGCTGTCTTAATCTTTGACCATACCTTGGTGTGACCACAATCTGACCACTCGTGTGTATTACCACTTTTTCCTCCACCATGTGATAAATGATGTAGTTCTTGATTCACTACCTCATACTTTCTCCTATGTTGTATATTGCAACAGTACATCGACCTAATTCACGTTGAAGCGGCTACAACAGCAGCCACAGCTTCCAATGGCCATAACCATATCACTATTACTGTGATGCCTACAACAGTCCTACGCACTTGACTCTGCAAAAGCTGCCACACGCCTACCATGAAAAGTATATCGTGTAACTAGCATACATGGTGTTCTTGCTAATGCAAGCTTTCCAGTTGTTCATTAATGGAATTGCATTACTCATACAATACCTTTGTCATTGCAACTATATTTAAATTCCTCTGTTTTTAGCTCGGTGAATATTTTTACCGAGACGCAGACAGTGGGCTTGATCATATTGCGTCACACTGTTTCTTATCAATTATATCCCTTGCCCGCGAAGAATATGCTCAAGCCCCTGCGTTTGTAGAGCAGAAGGTTTTGCCTAACCAGCACATGTGCCAAGATCCCAACACATGTCCAGACTTTTGTTGTGATGCTCAGCTTCTCTTCTTAGTTACCACACATGGTCTTATCCCATTCAACTGAAGTGGTTCTACGTTTTAACCAGTGTTCTTCATTTCTTTGATGTCCTTTACCGCCTTAACTTAATTGATCCACCACTCGCCAGCTATCTCGACGGAGCTTCTCCTTTGGATCCTTGCGAGACACCTTGCTCTCCATTATGGTTTCACCTGTTTCATTAGCCTGTCAATATCTGCCCTAATCTCCAGGCAGTGTACACAGGGCCATTGTGTGTGCCATTATTCCAAGAATAATTACTAGCCAGACAATGACACACGACTGAATTTGACTAGAGCGTATTTACATAATCCTGAGCTTTTATTTATATTACAAATTTAGCACTGTACCTGGATGGCGTTCTGGATGTTCTACTACTCCCCAAGCCCGGCCGGAGGACCAGGCTTGCCTCATTGAGCTCTTGATCCAGCAGGCTATTGCTTGGAGCGTCCTGCAGGCCCACATATCTACCACAGCCCGGTTGGTCCTGCACTTCTTGAAGAAAACTGTCAAGTTTTCTCTTGAAGACGTCCACGTTTGTTCCGGCAATATTTCTTATGCTTGCTGGGAGTATGTTGAACAACCGTGAACCTCTGATGTTTATACAGTGTTCTCTGATTGTGCCTTTGGGCATACTCTTCAATGATTCTAATCTGAATTTTCATTTCATATCGTTCACTCCAGTATCTTGTTATTTTACTGGGATTTGGGAGCTGGCCCTCCATCATTTTCGATCTGTGTATTATTTGATACGTCACTCATCTCCTTTCTAGGGAGAACATTTAGAGCTCTTAGAGACGATCCCAATAAGTTAGGTGCTTTATCGTGTCTGTGTATGCCGTTTGTTTTCTGTATTCCCTCAGTCAGCAGTCTCTCCTGCTCTTAAGGAGGAAGCAAGTATCGAACAGTACTAATGACGGACAGCAGGAGTGATGTGAATAGTACAACCATTGTGAGTGGATCCCTGGATTTGACGTTTCTCATAATCCATCCTATCATTTTTCTGGTTGATGCTAAATTTGCTTTGTTATGCTCCCTTAACGTTAGGGCATCAGTCATTATTATTCCCCTATCATTTACATTATGCTTTCCTACTATGGGCAGATTTGATTGTGTTTTGTACCCTATATTTTGTTTTATGTCCTCATTTTTACCGTACCAGAGTTATTGGAATTTATCAATTATAACAACAGGCTATTTTCTGCCGCCCAGTCGAAAATCTAATTGATATCCGTTTGTAGGTTATCAATGTCAACAGAATTCAGTTTCATGTTGATTTTTGTCATCCGCAGAAGGTGATGCGACGCTGTGACTTGTATAAATGTCTATCTGATATGGGAATAAGGAAAAAAAGTGGGGCAAGGACTCTACTGTGCGATAGAGCTTTTAACTGTGCTTGAAGTCTCTCTTTTGTTTGGTTGACAGTTGCTCTGTGTTCTATTCCACAGACATTTTAATACCACCGACCTACTTTATCTGATATTCCCAGTTACCTTATTTTGTGTGTTATCACTCTATGGTCACATGTATCAAATGCCTTTGAAGTCGGCATATACCAAACTGATCACTGTTTGGTGATTTTTTTCTGTTTTTCCTCTTTTCAAACTGTTTTTCTTTTAATGCCTCAGTGATTTTGTCGTAGTGGTAAAGTAGCTGTGAGAGGCATGATCTTCCCACTCTAAATCCAAGTTGATCTGGGTTGAGGAGATCATAGGTCTCCATGTAACTGGAAACCTGCCTCCTGATCCCTCTCTCAAATACTTTTATTATGTGGGACGTTAGTGCGACTGGTCAAAAATTCATTGCCATTACTTTGCTCCTTCCCTTGTAAAGAGCAAAATATGTGAAATCTATTGATTTAAGCGAATCTTGTATCTCTCCTGTGTGTAAGCTCTTTCTCCACACAATGCTACTGGCACTTGGCATTCCTTTATACATATTGAGTGCATGTTGTCAATTTCTCCATCAAAATCTGCAGAATTCGTGTTCGTATCAGTTATATTTTCAGGGGTTTGGATATCACGATTACCGTGTTATCTTCTGTATGAAACATCACTTGTAAGAATATGTCCAATACTGACTGTGGCTTTTGTTTTTTTCGCATATGTGAAGGAATATTTTGTTTTCCTTCTTGAATGCCATTTTTGTGTTCTAATTGCATTTCTAAAATGTTACATGATTGCTTTAGTCTTTGCTAGATTTTTTAAAACTGTTTAAATTATTTTTTTATTGTTAAGATAGTCGTGTCTCTTTAGCAGTTTTTTTTCTTTTTGTAGTCGCGTTTGATTGTTCTTTCTACGTTGGTCTTCATTCTGTCTTTCAACAAAGAAACAAGTTTTAGACTGTGTATTCTTGGGAAGTCAGTTTTGTCTTTTGTGGGATTATTATTACTTAAAAATATTTCCATTGAATGTTTTAAGTTCCCTGTCTATCTTTTCCCAGTCTATCCTTTTATTAAAATTGAATTTATTGAATAACCCCTCATACATGATCATTGTTTTAGGCTTTTTACAGGTATTATGTTAGTTTGCTCTTCAATGAGTTGTGCTCTAAGTATGTGGTATGCGACTGTAATGTCCTTGATTGTCTCTTTAGTTTGAGAAGTTCAGATCTAGAATATTTTCGTAATTAGTTGACTCGCTGCTGGTTGAGGGAAAATTTGTCACAGAATCTAAGGAGTTCTCTAATCTGTGGTTGGTTATGTCCAGATAGATTTCCTGGTATAATATTCTTGGTCGCTAGTCTCCATCTTAGACTGGGCAGGTTGATGTCACCTAGGAAGGTATCATTTATTGGGTTTGCCAGATTATCGAGACTATTCTCTCAGATTTGTGAATTCCTCAGCCGTTGCATCTGGTGGATTGAATATTAGAATTAAAGTTATTTTTTTTATTTCCAGTATTTAACTACCACCTCGTTTCTAGAGTTAAGCTCAGAGCATACAAGGCCCTCTCTTGTATACAAACTTACTCCTCCATGTGACATATTTACCCTGTCACATCTATATAAATTATATTCTGGTATCCAGATATCACTGTCAAAGTTCTCTTGCATGGGTTTCTGTGAAAGGTCCAAATACTGCATTTGGCTCGGTGAGGTTATTTATGAACGGTACTTATTTACTTTTGTTTTAAGATCTTGTATGTTGGTAAAGATGAATGAAGTTACTCTATTTGGGGTAATTTTGTGATGATTTTTCAGGCAGGTCCATTATGTGTTGGGATTATCGGTTTTGGTCTGACCAGTACTAATTGTTGAAGGGTTGTTGCCTGTCGTAGCTGGAGCTTTGTTGTGGGGTGTAATTGCATGTGTGATTCTGGTATGCAAGTGGGGTCTTTCAGCCAGTTCTACACACAATGTTCTACCTTTTGAAACTTCTTTCGTCTGGGTATAAAAGAAACTGGCTTTTCTCCAAAGCCATTTTCGTGTTTGCCACTTTATTTAGCGTTCTGTGCCTTCCTCGTGAAAGTATGGACAGCTGAGGGCGTAGCATTTTCTTTCCTTGACTGAGGTTTCGTACATGTCAGGATGGAGAAATCTGCATGTTGATTCAAAGCGACATTTTCCTTTCCTTGGTATATTTAAATACTTTTGGTGATGGTTATAACTGTATTCTATTCCTTTTATATTTCCTGAATGTCTGCAAATGTTCCTTACATATATGTACTTGTATAGATTTATATATACATTTTAAAGTTTTATGCACTAGTTAATATGCCAGAAACATACTTAAAAGGACTTTTCTATTGCAGGTGTGTTGAGCTACAGGTGTGTGCAAGGGCGCTTCAGGTGTGTATGAGGGAGCTACAGGTAATGTCCACCGTCCCCTCCACATGGTCACTGTTGTTAAAACCACTTGTGCCGCAACACGTGGGGGAATCTCGGGTTACAATACATGAACACATTGCAGGTATGATATGTATACAGGTGTGTGAGGGAACTACAGGTATGTGCGAGGGCGCTACAGGTGTGTGGGGGAGCTCGGGTTACAATGCAGGAACACATTGCAGGTATGATAAGTATACAAATGATGTAGGTTTTAAATCATTGAGAACAACATTGGTTTTATTAACATCAATTCAGATGTTTCGTATAACAGGGCATTATACATCAGCAAAAGAACTCGGGGAGATTATACTTGTCTTATATTAATGATGAAGATGCTGTTGATAATGCTCAAAGACTGACAACAACAGTAGTATCTACTGAAAATGTTTAAAATATTAAACTAAATATTTTCACAAGCATAGTGAAGGTCAAGAGGACATAATATTCAATTATTAATATTCTTTGAAGTGACTGGTGTTATACGATACGTTTTTAAAGCCGTGTGTAAACTATTCCAGCATGTTTGAATCTCGTAATCATGGAATTATTTTGATAGAGCATGAACAAATCGGCAACAAGAATAAAAACTTAAGAACATGTGGATGAAGGGAACTGCAGAAGGTCTATTGGCCCATACGTGGCAGCTCCTGTTTATATCCACCCAAACTCAAGAGTTCCTATGTCTTGTGTTACCCGGTAATTTTTTGTACAAGTCAACAACGCTGTTACCAAACTAGTATTTACCCAGGTCTTTCCTAAATCTAAACTTGTTCAATTTATATCTATTATTTCGCGTTCTATTCAGTGAAACATATAATACCTTATTAATATCTCCCTTATTATGCCTATTCATCCACTAGTACACTACAATCAATGCCTCACACGGAAGGTGTTATGGCCTTACTTGGCCAGTAACCCGGTTCTTTATCTCAATCACTGTAACAAGGGAGCAGTACATAGTAGTACAACATGAACATCATAACAGCATGAACAAGCCACGTGGAGCATGAACAACTGACAGGCGCGGCACCAGTCAGGTTGCAGCAGACAATGGAAAAAGTTACACCTCTGTACAAGTTAACCATGGGGACAGGTCAACGGTCACCGAGTCACGAGGTCAGAGTTGATGCCGTCATGATAATCTACAGGGATTAACTCCTCCCCATCAAATGCAAACTCTCATGTTCAGCTGGAGAGCAGGAGATGATAGCTCATCACCCTCTTAACCCCCAATGTATCTTCCTGTATATAAATAAAAATTGCGTTGGTATCACCACCTCCCTCACCAGTGAGCATTGTCATTGATCCACCTTTTAAATGAATATGATCAGGAGCATTCCACAGGTGGGGCTGACCTTGCTACACCTTCACCAATAGATGATGTCCTCGTCACACCTACAAGAATTGGAGTTGAGTGCATTCCCACAGATGGCGTCGATATTGCCACATCTCTCTACAGATGATTTTGATATCGTCACAGAAGGGTATTCTGAGCAATGTGCGAAGCAAAGCACATGAAGCTCGAGCACGTCTTCCCCACCCCACACACACAAACCACTCCACCCCCAACCTCACATCCAGACTATACTTCAAAACCCTCAACCCAGCGCTTAACTGCAGTCCACACCCACAATCGCATCTACCTGCCACCAACTAACGCCACACTCCATGTACAGTCCGAAGGTGGACGAGATGATGGCCCTTGCCAAAGCCTACGTAATGTAGGCAATCCACATATCCTGTGGTAACATTTGTGGACATTCGGGGACACTCCTTCCCCAATTACTAATAGCCAACTACTTGCTACCCATTAAAATACTCCCTGAACACCTTGTCACCACAATTAGAGCACGAATATTGTAATTATTGTAAGCCCTCTGTGGTTGTTCCAAGGGCATGCTTGGCCATGATCGCGATGATGCCGAAGAGGGTTGGAGCAAGAATGCACCAGTGTTGATGTTGAATGGGTCAGACATTGAGCCGTTGTACAAGACTGTTCCCTTCATGTCCTTGTGGAAAGATTGTATCATGCCGAGTAGGGTGGGTGGGCAGCCAATTTTGGCCAAGATCTTGAAGAGTCCGTCCCTAATCACGCGGTCGAAGGCCTTTGTAAGGTCAATGAAGGCGAAGTACAGGAATTTTCTCTGCTCCCTGCACTTTTCTCGAAGCTGTCTCAGGGAGAACACCATGTCACGCTCCCTAGCGAAGAGTTTGCCGACGACGCTGTAGAGAGAGATGCCTCTATAGTTGTTGACATAACTGGTCACCTTTATTTTTGTAGAGAGTGATGATGCTTGCATATCTCGTGTCTTGTGGAACCAAGCTTTCCCTCCAGCACTGGCACAGAAGTTCATGAAGCTCAGTTTTAAGTGAGCTTCTTAAGCGCACTTGAGAACTTCAGGCGGAATCCCGTCGTCTCCTGTGACCTTCCCTGAGGGAAGTGAATTCAGTGCTTTCTCAACTACTCTCACAGTTGGTTCAAGGTAAAGTTCTTCCATGATGGGCTGGTACTCGATTGCATCCAAGACCTCTACGGTCTTGGATGCAATCATGACATGGCAGTGTTAAAAATAGTGCCCCTGAGATGTGATCACCTCACTTGCGCTATTGCAGGGTGGTACAGGAAGGGCAACGCAGCAGTGAATTCCTCCACCTTGTGAAGGTCACGGGTCTTGTTAATGCGCAGTCTCCCCCCCCCCCTTCTTTGCTCTGGATTTTCATGGGTTGGAACTTTACTCTTCAAACGACGAGTGTGTGGTCGGTGTCACAATCTGCGCTCTGGAAGCTGCGGGTCAGTTTGATGCTTCTCAGATTGCTACACATCGTAAGCACTAGGTCGAGTTGGTGCCAATGCTTAGACTTGGGGTGTCTCCAAGAAACCTTGTGCTGGGGCTTGGTATCGAAGAAGGAATTGATGATGCAGAGATCATGACGATAGCAGAACTCCAGAAGGCGCTGCCCACTCTCATTCATCTTCCCAATCCAAACTGGTCCAGGCAGGTAGTCAGAGCTGTGATCAGAGCCAACTCTTGCATTAAAGTCTCCCAGGAGGAAGACTGGCTCTTGTTGAGGTATGTCGCTGAGAGTTAGGCCGAGGTCATCATAGAACTCCTTTGCTTCGGTAGAGGTCAGTGTTGGTGCATAGGTATTGATGAGGCTGACCATTCCTGCTGCTGTATGAAGCTGAAGTTTGATGATCCTTCCAGACTCCTCCGTGGGCGTTACTATGGACCAACCTAACAACCTCAAGGCGATGCGAACACCATGCTCTGGTGGTTTTCCCTGCAAGGAGGAGATAGTCCTTCTCCCATATGCTGCCGGCCACGGCCAGACGTGTCTCCGGCAGGGTGACTATGTCCATCTGCAGCGTGACTATGTCCATCTGCAGCCTGCGTAGTTCATTGTTGATCACAGCTGTTTTACAAGCGTTATTCACTTCAAGTAGATCTTCCGTGAGACTCGGTGTCATGGTCCTTACATTCCACGTGCCCAGTTGACAACTGGGTGGCTCTGTTTTTTTTCTTTTGACTGGTGCATGGTTGACGATCAGCTTATTGGAGTGTGTCCTAAGCCCCACGCACCCAATGGAGCAGGCGGGCCATGGTGGGACAGCAGCTTATTGGCTGGGGGCTGCCCAGCTTGAAACGGGCGGTAGCTGTCCTATGAAATAGGATGATTTCTCCCACCGACGGAAGCAAACCCTGGCGTCTCACTCTACGCAAATTGAGTGGTAGGTTTATCACCAGTAACTGTCGCTTCCTGTGTTGAGCCATCGCAAAGGCGATGCTGGAGTGTCCTCTCCACGGTACAGGCCTGCGCAGTAATTGTGAAGAACCGGCTGTTGCCCATGCAGCAGATCCACCCTCTCCACGCCACCGATGTGATCCAAGGGAAGGGCAGGCGTTGATACGCTTGGCACCAGTGTCGCCGCAGGAGTTGCCAAAATGTAGCTGTAAACAGCTGCAAACTGCTTTAGGGACTCCTGCTCTGGATTTTTCCTCAGGGTTGACTCCTGAAGCCTTTCCCCATGAGTGTTTACCCGCAAGACAGCAGAGGTTTGAATTTGAGGGTTTTCTTCCTCTAGATGAGCTGCATTCCCAGGCTGACGAATCCCATCTGCCCAAAGCAACTGGTTTTAAAGCGCCAGAGGCCCACCTTCGCTTCTTCTCCTGTTGATAGCAGTTCCACCGGGCCTAGTTATACTTAAGTATAACTATAAGGCTAACAATATTAACTAGTTAGGGATAACGGGCCCTACTTTATACTTAAGTATAAATAAATAAACGTTATTGATAAATAACAGTATATCCGCTAGTCACACCTCGGGTTTTTATTAATGTACATTATACATCATAATACACCTAGCATGTCCAATATAGCATTCCATGATATAGACCTATAATGGTAGTTGCACGATAAACAACATAAAGCTTCTGCTATGAATTCAAATGCACTCGAATATTTTCAGAATGAGATTATAGATACAATAATATTGGTGATACTAGGCTAATCAACCTTGATATCTATAGAGTTGGAATGCATCATACACCAGCCACAGTATGATCATATTGGTGTATGTGTGGTCATAACATGGGCTAAAAGTTGTAATACTTTTACTGTACTTAACACTGTACCAATCCCTCTTCTATAGGCATACATGTCCTGGAGCAGTTTGGGCCTTTTTCACTAGAGTCTGTTGAGTGCCATTCTGTCAGCTGTCATGGCTGCACAGCTTGAGAGAGAGAGAGAGGGGTCTTGGATTAGCTAGATCTTTGAGTTTTTGGGATCGGCATTATGTTTGCTCTATTCCAAGCTGTAGGTCTAGTTTGAGAAGTCCAGGCTAAATTACCCTAAGGTATACAGCGTCTCCCTCTGGGCCGAGGTTTCTAATAATTTTATTGGTTATTTTTTCGTCTCCTGAGGATGTATCTTTAGAGTTTTTTTTTTTTTAGCCCGATTGAGCTCATCCAGTGTGAAAGAGACATTAGTGTCAGACTTCTGCACATACTGTAAGGATTCTGCGGCACCTTTCTTCCTTTAATCCTGTCTGCACTACTAATACATCAGGTGGAAGCTGATTACTGGCTGCTCATTCTGCAAACCTGGTTTTCAGTACTTCGGCTTCCCGATTCATATCTTTAGGGTGTGGGGCTTTAGGTGTTTTATTTCCTTTGGCCCAGTGGATTTGCAGCCACATTTCTCAGAGGTGTGTTCATTCAGATGTGAACACCATTTCAGCCACTTTTGTTCTTTTATTTGCCTGGTCTCTTAATGCACATGTACCTTGACCTCTCAAAGTAAGGCCCTATTGCAGTCACTTTGCTTTTTTTTATATAGCTTCCTTGTTCTGTTGAGTATGAGTTCTTTGCCACATTCACAATAGTACCATTGATCTTTGCGGGGTCTGGACTGTCTTTTTTTTCAGTGGGATTGAATGGTTGGCTGTATCTTGAATCACTTCAACAAAATCTTACTCTGGTTGGTTAATGTTTTCGGATGATGAATTCGGATTTAGAAACTATGATGTTCTCATAGTTTCTATGTCACACTGATATACGGTTTTGAAATCGGTCCCATTTTGCTTATGCAAAGTTGCAAGCTTCAGATGGAGGTGGGGTGGGTAGATCCAACTAGATCAATTTGGACCCCATAGTGGCCGCTTGTGAGTGTGGGCTCAACTGACCATGTTGCTGCATCTCTTAGGGCGTCTGAAACGAAGGTAAGGCCTAATCTACCTCCTTGAATGTGGGTGGGTTCATTCATATTTAGGATTTGGTATTCTGGTAGATGATATAATAGATGACCCATGTGAGTGCCGGCCTCATTTGTTGTTCGAGCCCAGTGCCAGTCGATGATGGGCATTTAAATTAGCACAAATGATTGTGTTGATGTAGTCGCGTGTCCAAATAACAGATCCATTTCAGCTCGCGGAGACCTGTACACAATGAACACTTCAAGATTTTCATGCCTTAGCTCAATGGATACTCCCATTACCTTTGCTCCTGCTCCACAATCGGGTGGGCTTGTTATAGGCTTAGAGATCAGGTCACATTACACAGATTGCACATCCCCTGGATTACCCGTTGACCCATGGAAGGAAGAAGCCTCGATTGCATGAAATTTTAGGTTCTAATCAGTCTTGAAGCAAGCTCTCCTGTAGTATTAGGATGTCTATTCCTTTGGTTGCTGCTATACATTGCAAGTGTTGCAATTGTGTACGAAGCCCTTGCACGTTACACTGCAGGATCTTTAGTCCTCTAGGTTGTTGGAATTTGCTGATATTACCGTGGTATCCATGGAGTCTGATGAACACGCCATGGAAGTTGAAAATGGAGTTTGAGGACCTTGGTGTACTTGAAATTGACTCAAGGTCGATTTCAGAAGTACTGGACTCTACCTGTTTTTAGGAGTGTCTCCTGTTCTGCATTCTTGAAGGTGAGGATATTGTTTTTCCAAATTTCTTGAGCTTGTGCTCAATTGTCTTTCGAGTCTGTGGTTTGTTTGATACAGTGTTTCGACAGAAAACTTTCTACCAGTTCAGTGACAAAGGCCTTAAGCATTGGCCAGAGGGTGTCCAGTTGTGTGGGAGCACTATTTACTGCTGTTGCAGGTTTGGGGCCTGTTTACTTTTTGGACCTTATCAGTGGAAACTTTGACACTCTGGCCATTATTGCCCCCAGTGTGCTCGATGAATGCAGTGAACAGGCGACTATGTTGAACGATTTCTTGTGGCCCCCAGCCATCCCTCTGTCCTGGACGGAGACCTTTACACCCTCCACCATGGCCGTTAGTGTAGGGCCATGGTGGTATAGTCCTTTACCTGGTTCAGTCTTAGTAAGTTCAATGCTGTTTGTGTAGGCATGGGAACAGGTATGTTTTGGTTGGCGCTTCGACGCTCCTGTAGGCGTTGGGTGGTTCGTTTGAATCCTTTTAAGCCTTTCGTGGCCTCTTAAGTTTCAGGCGAGGTGTGCCCTGGAGCAATATGGGCACTTAGCTTGGATGGGCTGGTTTGCCTGGTGTTTATCAATGCAAATTTTCGTGTTGTAGGGCTGGGTGCAGACTCCACACCTCACTGGGCGTTGGAAACCGTCCTTGTAATGTCCAAATCTGACATCAAAAGCATCTGAGGGGCTCTGGGGTTTGGGCCTGTATTGGAGCCCGCCCCAATTGTCAAGATCAAGCATCTCTGGGATCAGTCCTCTTATTGTGAGGACTTGTCGGGTTTCCTGCTTAGAGCCTTTTACCTGGCAACTTTCTGCTGACACAACATAATTCAGAATTTCGAGGTGAGTTAGGACCATGTGCAAGGGATAATGAAGGACTGAATGAAATAATTTTCCTTATTTTGTCCTCAGGCTTAAGTTCGTCGAATTTCCTGTAATTTTTTAAGAATCGTTACAGCTGTCTCGTCTTTGGGCCTCAGAATGTATTAACCTCTGAGATTTGGCTTTGATCTGACCTTGAGCTAGGGGTATTTTTTTTTAAAGGTCCAATACAGTAGCGTATGAGGACTTGCCTTCAGCATGCTGCTTCTTGAAGACTGGCAGTGTGTATTTTATCTGGGTTGATGGAGTGCTCATCGGTAGAAGCCTTTTTTCTCGATAGGTCATAATGGAGTGGTTCTTCCTGTTAGCTTTGGTCACATGACGCCAATCGCCATCACTGTCTGAACTTGAACTGAAGAGTCTCTAACTTTTGTGATTGGGAGCAGCAACGTTGGTTCCCACACAATTCATCTGGTGGTTCATTCAATCGGCCAAATGCTGACTGAAGTGATGAGTCTGTCGTATGAAGGTGACGCTCACAAATGTGTCTGCACTGAATCACTGTTGAAATTACACTCCAGATTCTGTAGGGCCAGTGAACACCTTCCATAAATAGTCGTTCATTTTTTCCAAACTCCTCAGCCAAATGAACTGTCCACTCTGGCTTTTGATGAATGTTTAGTTGGCACGTTGTAGGAAACAACAGCGCTTACTTCTATTTATCTACATCTCTTGCGTCCTGCTGGTTAGGGTTTCCTGTTGAGAATGTCTGAGAGTTTACATCACTCTCGATTCTCCTGTCGCCGATCACTGAAATATTTTGGTCGTTTTCTTTATTTTATCTTCGCTTCCACCTAGCTGTCTGTGAATATTTTGCCCTTTTTTTCGTCATTGCTACATGAAATGGCCCCGGTATCATTTGTCTGTCATCATCACTCATGTTCTTCAGGCCTAGTGAAAAACTGTATCACCTATGCAGACTTTCTCTGCCATTTCTTTGACACACAAAGACACTGTATCACTGTAACAGTTGAGCACAAGTTGACAATATCCAGGAGCGCTAAGACAACACCTCGCCGTGGCGTCGTCCTCACAACTGTGACTTTACAATTTGTCTTTACGAACTGCTATACGAAGTTCATAGTTTCGTTTTCCTATTCTTTATTTGATTTATTAACAATTCAATTGGATTGAATTGTTATTGATTTCACCATTTGCAATCCTTTCGTACAATACTTTCTTTTATATATAAGGTTCTTTAGACCAGTGATTGTCCAATAGGGGTCATTATACATTTAAATTGTGTGTGTGTGTAAGTGTGTATTCACCTAGTTGTGTTTGCAGGGGTTGAGCTTTGCTCTTTCGGCCCGCCTCTCAACTGTCAATCAACTGTTTACTAATTATTTTTTTTCCACACACCACACACACACCACACACAACACAACACACACACACAACACACACCACACACACACACACACACACACACACACACACACACCAACCAGGAAGCAGCCCGTGACAGCTGACTAACTCCCAGGTACCTATTTACTACTAGGTAACAGGGGCATTCAGGGTGAAAAGAAACGTTGCCCTTTGTTTCTGCCTCGTTCGGGAATCGAACCCGAGCCACAGAATAAGAGTCCTCGCGCTATCCACCAGGCTACGAGGCCCTAGGTAAGTGTGTGTGTGTGTGTGTGTGTACTCACCTAATTGTACTCACCTAATTGTACTTGCGGGGGTTGAGCTCTGGCTATTTGGTCCCCCTCTCAACCGTCAACTGGTATACAGGTTCCTGAGCCTATTGGGCTCTATCATATCTACACTTGAAACTGTATATGGAGTCAGCCTTTACCACATCACTTCCTAATGCATTCCATTTGTCAACCACTCTGACACTAAAAAAGTTCTTTCTAATATCTCTGTGGCTCATTTGGGCACTCAGTTTCCACCTGTGTCCCCTAGTGCGTGTGCCCCTTGTCTTAAATAGTCTGTCTTTATCAACCCTATCAATTCCCTTGAGAATCTTGTGTGGTGATCATGTTCCCCCTAACTCTTCTGTCTTCCAGCGAAGTGAGGTTTAATTCCCGTAGTCTCTCCTCGTAGCTCATATCACTCAACTCGGGTACTAGTCTGGTAGCAAACCTTTGAACCTTTTCCAGTTTAGTCTTATCCTTGACAAGATATGGACTCTATGCTGGGGCTGCATACTTCAGGACTGGCCTGACATATGTGGTATACAAAGTTCTGAATGATTCCTTACACAAGTTTCTGAATGCCATTCTCATGTTGGCCAGCCTGGCATATGCCACTGATGTTATCCTCTTGATGTAGGCCGCAGGAGACAGGTCTGGCGTGATATCAACCCCAAGTCTTTTTCTTTCTCGGATTCTTGAAGAACTTCATCTCCAAGATGATACCTTGTATCTGGCCTCCTGCTCCCTACACCTATCTTCATTACATTACATTTGCTTGGTTAAACTGTAACAACAATTTGTTTGACCATTCCTTCAGCTTGTCTAGGTATTCTTGAAGCTCAAGCAGTCCTCCTCCGTCTTAATCCTTCTCATAATTTTGGCGTCGTCAGCAAACATTGAGAGGAATGAGTCTATACCCTCTGGGAGATCATTTACGTATATCAGAAACAGGATAGGTCCAAGTACAGAGCCCTGTGGGACTCCACTGGTGACTTCACGCCAGTCTGAGGTCTCACCCCTCACTGTAACTCTCTGCTTCCTATTGCTTAGGTACTCCCTTATCCACTGGAGCGCCCTACCTGTTACTCCTGCCTGTTTCTCCAGCTTATGCATCAACCTTTTATGGGGTACTGTGTCAAAGGCTTTCCGACAGTCCAAAAAAATGCAGTCCGCCCACCCTTCTCTTTCTTGCTTAATTCTTGTCACCTGATCGTAGAATTCTATCAAGCCTGTAAGGCAAGATTTACCCTCCCTGAACCCATGTTGATGGGTTGTCACGAAGTCTCTTCTCTCCAGATGTGTTACTAGGTTTTTTCTCACAATCTTCTCCATCACCTTGCATGGTATACAAGTAAGGACACTGGCCTGTAGTTCAGTGCCTCTTGTCTGTCACCCTTTTTGTATATTGGTACTACATTAGCAGTCTTCCATATTTCTGGTAGGTCCCCCGTTTCCAGTGACTTACTATACACTATGGAGAGTGGTAAGCAAAGTGCTCCTGCACACTCTTTCAATACCCATGGCGAGATTCCATCCGGCCCAACAGCTTTTCTCACATCCAGCTCCAATAGGTGCTTTTTGACCTCATCTCTTGTAATTTCGAACTATCCAAGGTCACCTGGTTTGCTGCCACCTCTCCCAGCGCCGTGATATCTCCCTGTTCTATTGTAAAGACCTCCTGGAACCTTTTGTTGAGTTCTTCACACACCTCTTTGTCATTCTCTGTGTACCTGTCCTCGCCCACCCTAAGTTTAATCACCTGTTCCTTCACTGTTGTCTTCCTCCTGATGTGACTGTGTAGTAGCTTTGGTTCAGTCTTGGCTTTGTAGCTATATCATTTTCATACCTTTCTCAGCTGCTCTTCTCACACTGACATACTCGTTCTGGTTCTCTGGTATCTCTCTCTACTTTCTGGTGTTCTGTTATTACGGAAGTTCCTCCATGCCCTTTTGTTCAGCTCTTTGCTTTCATACATTCCCTATTAAACCACGGATTCTTCCTTTGCTTCTCTGTTTTTCCTGTTGGGCTGGACAAACCTGCTTACAGCCTCCTGACATTTTTGGGTGACATAGTCCATCATGTCTTGTACGGACTTGGTTCCGAGTTCTGTGTCCCAATGTATATCCCATAGGAATTTATTCATCTCCTCATAGTTTCCCTTTCGGTACGCCAGCCCTTTGGTTCCCAGTTCTTTTTGGGGGTGATAATTCCTAGCTCAACCAGGTACTCAAAGCTCAATACACTATGATCACTCATTCCCAAGGGGCTTCCAACTTAACTTCTTATATCCGACTCATTTAGGGTAAATATCAAATCAAGCAAGGCTGGTTCATCCCCTCCTCTCATTCTTGTCGGTCCCTTGACGTGTTGACTTAGAAAGTTTCTTGTTGCCACATCCAGCAGCTTAGCTCTCCATGTGTCTGGGCCTCGTGTGGGTCTCTGTTCCCCCAATCTATCTTCCCATGGTTGAAGTCTCCCATGATTAGAAGTCTGGATCCGTTCCTGCTAGCCACAGAAGCTGCTCTCTATTATATTGATGGTGGCCAGGTTGTTTCTATCATATTCCTGTCTGGGTATTCTGTCATTCGGTGGGGGGTTATATATGACTACTATTATAATTTTCTGTCCTCCATGCATGGTGCCTGATATGTAGTCCCTGAACCTTCACAGTTCTGAATTACCATCTCTTCGAAACTCCAACCTTCTTTAGTAGCACAAAGCCACACCACCTCCTCCTCTCCCTTCTCTCTCTTTCCTCACTACATAGTAGCCCTGTGGAAACACTGCATTTGTTATGATTTTCGTTAGCTTTTTCTGTGAGTGCTATTATGTCTGGGTTTTCTTCTAGTGCCCACTCTCCAAGTTCACTAGTTTATTTGTAATCCCATCTATGTTAGTGTACATCGCCTTGAAGTCACTTTCTTCTGTTCATTTACTATCCTTTTTGGCGAGTATTCTATGGTGTGGGAAGCTGTTCGTGGGTGAGAGGATCTGTGGTGGTTTGCAGGGTCGCAGAGGTTTTGGGGTGGGGGGGGGGGGTTTAAGGGAGGGGGAAGGGTAGGGTGTGGGTTAAGGGAGATAGGGGGGGACATGGAGGATACGGGGTGAGGGGGTGAGGAGGAAATAGGGAGGGTATGGGATGAAGGGGAAGGGGGTGCTGGGGGGGAAAGTGGGAGGGGGGAC
>WNGS01135301.1:21371-32680 GCA_020271785.1 Procambarus virginalis
CCACAAGGACATGAAGGAACAGTCTGTACAACGGCTCAATGTCTGACCCATTCAACATCAACACTGGTGCATTCTTGCTCCAACCCTCTTCGGCATCATCGCGATCATGGCCAAGCATGCCCTTGGAACAACCACAGAGGACTTACAATAATTACAATATTCGTGCTCTAATTGTGGTGACAAGGTGTTCAGGGGGTATTTTAATGGGTAGCAAGTAGTTGGTTATTAGTAATTGGGGAAGGAGTGTCCCCGAATGTCCACATATGTTACCACAGGATATGTGGATTGCCTACATTACGTAGGCTTTGGCAAGGGCCATCATCTCGTCCACCTTCGGACTGTACAAGGAGTGTGGCGTTAGTTGGTGGCAGGTAGATGCGATTGTGGGTGTGGACTGCAGTTAAGCGCTGGGTTGAGGGTTTTGAAGTATAGTCTGGATGTGAGGTTGGGGGTGGAGTGGTTTGTGTGTGTGGGGTGGGGAAGACGTGCTCGAGCTTCATGTGCTTTGCTTTGCACATTGCTCAGAATACCCTTCTGTGACGATATCAAAATCATCTGTAGAGAGATGTGGCAATATCGACGCCATCTGTGGGAATGCACTCAACTCCAATTCTTGTAGGTGTGACGAGGACATCATCTATTGGTGAAGGTGTAGCAAGGTCAGCCCCACCTGTGGAATGCTCCTGATCATATTCATTTAAAAGGTGGATCAATGACAATGCTCACTGGTGAGGGAGGTGGTGATACCAACGCAATTTTTATTTATATACAGGAAGATACATTGGGGGTTAAGAGGGTGATGAGCTATCATCTCCTGCTCCCCAGCTGAACATGAGAGTTTGCATTTGATGGGGAGGAGTTAATCCCTGTAGATTATCATGACGGCATCAACTCTGACCTCGTGACTCGGTGACCGTTGACCTGTCCCCATGGTTAACTTGTACAGAGGTGTAACTTTTTCCATTGTCTGCTGCAACCTGACTGGTGCCGCGCCTGTCAGTTGTTCATGCTCCACGTGGCTTGTTCATGCTGTTATGATGTTCATGTTGTACTACTATGTACTGCTCCCTTGTTACAGTGATTGAGATAAAGAACCGGGTTACTGGCCAAGTAAGGCCATAACACCTTCCGTGTGAGGCATTGATTGTAGTGTACTAGTGGATGAATAGGCATAATAAGGGAGATATTAATAAGGTATTATATGTTTCACTGAATAGAACGCGAAATAATAGATATAAATTGAACAAGTTTAGATTTAGGAAAGACCTGGGTAAATACTAGTTTGGTAACAGCGTTGTTGACTTGTACAAAAAATTACCGGGTAACACAAGACATAGGAACTCTTGAGTTTGGGTGGATATAAGTAGGAGCTGCCACGTATGGGCCAATAGACCTTCTGCAGTTCCCTTCATCCACATGTTCTTATGTTTTTATTCTTGTTGCCGATTTGTTCATGCTCTATCAAAATAATTCCATGATTACGAGATTCAAACATGCTGGAATAGTTTACACACGGCTTTAAAAACGTATCGTATAACACCAGTCACTTCAAAGAATATTAATAATTGAATATTATGTCCGCTTGACCTTCACTATGCTTGTGAAAATATTTAGTTTAATATTTTAAACATTTTCAGTAGATACTACTGTTGTTGTCAGTCTTTGAGCTTTATCAACAGCATCTTCATCATTAATATAAGACAAGTAAAATCTCCCCGAGTTCTTTTGCTGATGTATAATGCCCTGTTATACGAAACATCTGAATTGATATTAATAAAACCAATGTTGTCCTCAATGATTTAAAACCTACATCATTTGTATACTTATCATACCTGCAATGTGTTCCTGCATTGTAACCCGAGCTCCCCCACACACCTGTAGCGCCCTCGCACATACCTGTAGTTCCCTCACACACCTGTATACATATCATACCTGCAATGTGTTCATGTATTGTAACCCGAGATTCCCCCACGTGTTGCGGCACAAGTGGTTTTAACAACAGTGACCATGTGGAGGGGACGGTGGACATTACCTGTAGCTCCCTCATACACACCTGAAGCGCCTTGCACACACCTGTAGCTCAACACACCTGCAATAGAAAAGTCCTTTTAAGTATGTTTCTGGCATATTAACTAGTGCATAAAACTTTAAAATGTATATATAAATCTATACAAGTACATATATGTAAGGAACATTTGCAGACATTCAGGAAATATAAAAGGAATAGAATACAGTTATAACCATCACCAAAAGTATTTAAATATACCAAGGAAAGGAAAATGTCGCTTTGAATCAACATGCAGATTTCTCCATCCTGACATGTACGAAACCTCAGTCAAGGAAAGAAAATGCTACGCCCTCAGCTGTCCATACTTTCACGAGGAAGGCACAGAACGCTAAATAAAGTGGCAAACACGAAAATGGCTTTGGAGAAAAGCCAGTTTCTTTTATACCCAGACGAAAGAAGTTTCAAAAGGTAGAACATTGTGTGTAGAACTGGCTGAAAGACCCCACTTGCATACCAGAATCACACATGCAATTACACCCCACAACAAAGCTCCAGCTACGACAGGCAACAACCCTTCAACAATTAGTACTGGTCAGACCAAAACCGACAATCCCAACACATAATGGACCTGCCTGAAAAATCATCACAAAATTACCCCAAATAGAGTAACTTCATTCATCTTTACCAACATACAAGATCTTAAAACAAAAGTAAATAAGTACCGTTCATAAATAACCTCACCGAGCCAAATGCAGTATTTGGACCTTTCACAGAAACCCATGCAAGAGAACTTTGACAGTGATATCTGGATACCAGAATATAATTTATATAGATGTGACAGGGTAAATATGTCACATGGAGGAGTAAGTTTGTATACAAGAGAGGGCCTTGTATGCTCTGAGCTTAACTCTAGAAACGAGGTGGTAGTTAAATACTGGAAATAAAAAAAATAACTTTAATTCTAATATTCAATCCACCAGATGCAACGGCTGAGGAATTCACAAAACTGAGAGAATAGTCTCGATAATCTGGCAAACCCAATAAATGATACCTTCCTAGGTGACATCAACCTGCCCAGTCTAAGATGGAGACTAGCGACCAAGAATATTATACCAGGAAATCTATCTGGACATAACCAACCACAGATTAGAGAACTCCTTAGATTCTGTGACAAATTTTCCCTCAACCAGCAGCGAGTCAACTAATTACGAAAATATTCTAGATCTGAACTTCTCAAACTAAAGAGACAATCAAGGACATTACAGTCGCATACCACATACTTAGAGCACAAGCTCATTGAAGAGCAAACTAACATAATACCTGTAAAAAGCCTAAAACAATGATCATGTATGAGGGGTTATTCAATAAATTCAATTTTAATAAAAGGATAGACTGGGAAAAGATAGACAGGGAACTTAAAACATTCAATGGAAATATTTTTAAGTAATAATAATCCCACAAAAGACAAAACTGACTTCCCAAGAATACACAGTCTAAAACTTGTTTCTTTGTTGAAAGACAGAATGAAGACCAACGTAGAAAGAACAATCAAACGCGACTACAAAAAGAAAAAAAACTGCTAAAGAGACACGACTATCTTAACAATAAAAAAATAATTTAAACAGTTTTAAAAAATCTAGCAAAGACTAAAGCAATCATGTAACATTTTAGAAATGCAATTAGAACACAAAAATGGCATTCAAGAAGGAAAACAAAATATTCCTTCACATATGCGAAAAAAACAAAAGCCACAGTCAGTATTGGACATATTCTTACAAGTGATGTTTCATACAGAAGATAACACGGTAATCGTGATATCCAAACCCCTGAAAATATAACTGATACGAACACGAATTCTGCAGATTTTGATGGAGAAATTGACAACATGCACTCAATATGTATAAAGGAATGCCAAGTGCCAGTAGCATTGTGTGGAGAAAGAGCTTACACACAGGAGAGATACAAGATTCGCTTAAATCAATAGATTTCACATATTTTGCTCTTTACAAGGGAAGGAGCAAAGTAATGGCAATGAATTTTTGACCAGTCGCACTAACGTCCCACATAATAAAAGTATTTGAGAGAGGGATCAGGAGGCAGGTTTCCAGTTACATGGAGACCTATGATCTCCTCAACCCAGATCAACTTGGATTTAGAGTGGGAAGATCATGCCTCTCACAGCTACTTTACCACTACGACAAAATCACTGAGGCATTAAAAGAAAAACAGTTTGAAAAGAGGAAAAACAGAAAAAAATCACCAAACAGTGATCAGTTTGGTATATGCCGACTTCAAAGGCATTTGATACATGTGACCATAGAGTGATAACACACAAAATAAGGTAACTGGGAATATCAGATAAAGTAGGTCGGTGGTATTAAAATGTCTGTGGAATAGAACACAGAGCAACTGTCAACCAAACAAAAGAGAGACTTCAAGCACAGTTAAAAGCTCTATCGCACAGTAGAGTCCTTGCCCCACTTTTTTTCCTTATTCCCATATCAGATGACATTTATACAAGTCACAGCGTCGCATCACCTTCTGCGGATGACAAAAATCAACATGAAACTGAATTCTGTTGACATTGATAACCTACAAACGGATATCAATTAGATTTTCGACTGGGCGGCAGAAAATAGCCTGTTGTTATAATTGATAAATTCCAATAACTCTGGTACGGTAAAAATGAGGACATAAAACAAAATATAGGGTACAAAACACAATCAAATCTGCCCATAGTAGGAAAGCATAATGTAAATGATAGGGGAATAATAATGACTGATGCCCTAACGTTAAGGGAGCATAACAAAGCAAATTTAGCATCAACCAGAAAAATGATAGGATGGATTATGAGAAACGTCAAATCCAGGGATCCACTCACAATGGTTGTACTATTCACATCACTCCTGCTGTCCGTCATTAGTACTGTTCGATACTTGCTTCCTCCTTAAGAGCAGGAGAGACTGCTGACTGAGGGAATACAGAAAACAAACGGCATACACAGACACGATAAAGCACCTAACTTATTGGGATCGTCTCTAAGAGCTCTAAATGTTCTCCCTAGAAAGGAGATGAGTGACGTATCAAATAATACACAGATCGAAAATGATGGAGGGCCAGCTCCCAAATCCCAGTAAAATAACAAGATACTGGAGTGAACGATATGAAATGAAAATTCAGATTAGAATCATTGAAGAGTATGCCCAAAGGCACAATCAGAGAATATTGTATAAACATCAGAGGTTCACGGTTGTTCAACATACTCCCAGCAAGCATAAGAAATATTGCCGGAACAAACGTGGATGTCTTCAAGAGAAAACTTGACAGTTTTCTTCAAGAAGTGCAGGACCAACCGGGCTGTGGTAGATATGTGGGCCTGCAGGACGCTCCAAGCAATAGCCTGCTGGATCAAGCGCTCAATGAGGCAAGCCTGGTCCTCCGGCCGGGCTTGGGGAGTAGTAGAACATCCAGAACGCCATCCAGGTACAGTGCTAAATTTGTAATATAAATAAAAGCTCAGGATTATGTAAATACGCTCTAGTCAAATTCAGTCGTGTGTCATTGTCTGGCTAGTAATTATTCTTGGAATAATGGCACACACAATGGCCCTGTGTACACTGCCTGGAGATTAGGGCAGATATTGACAGGCTAATGAAACAGGTGAAACCATAATGGAGAGCAAGGTGTCTCGCAAGGATCCAAAGGAGAAGCTCCGTCGAGATAGCTGGCGAGTGGTGGATCAATTAAGTTAAGGCGGTAAAGGACATCAAAGAAATGAAGAACACTGGTTAAAACGTAGAACCACTTCAGTTGAATGGGATAAGACCATGTGTGGTAACTAAGAAGAGAAGCTGAGCATCACAACAAAAGTCTGGACATGTGTTGGGATCTTGGCACATGTGCTGGTTAGGCAAAACCTTCTGCTCTACAAACGCAGGGGCTTGAGCATATTCTTCGCGGGCAAGGGATATAATTGATAAGAAACAGTGTGACGCAATATGATCAAGCCCACTGTCTGCGTCTCGGTAAAAAATATTCACCGAGCTAAAAACAGAGGAATTTAAATATAGTTGCAATGACAAAGGTATTGTATGAGTAATGCAATTCCATTAATGAACAACTGGAAAGCTTGCATTAGCAAGAACACCATGTATGCTAGTTACACGATATACTTTTCATGGTAGGCGTGTGGCAGCTTTTGCAGAGTCAAGTGCGTAGGACTGTTGTAGGCATCACAGTAATAGTGATATGGTTATGGCCATTGGAAGCTGTGGCTGCTGTTGTAGCCGCTTCAACGTGAATTAGGTCGATGTACTGTTGCAATATACAACATAGGAGAAAGTATGAGGTAGTGAATCAAGAACTACATCATTTATCACATGGTGGAGGAAAATAAGTGGTAATACACACGAGTGGTCAGATTGTGGTCACACCAAGGTATGGTCAAAGATTAAGACAGCCTTAGGTCGCGTAAGCCAATGTTACAGGCCAACCCGTCCTCGCAAATTCGTATAGTCAATATTGACTTATTTAATAAGTGCATAGGTGACATACTAAACATAATAGTTTCCCTTGAAAAGCTTCATAGAAAACACCGACCTTACCTAACCTACTTAGTATGTTAAAATAAGCATCTTATAGCTTCGTAATTGCAATTGTTACTTAACATATTATAGGTATAGGTTAGGTAATAATTGTAATTACGAAGCAATAAGATGCTTATCTTAACATACTAAGTAGGTTAGGTAAGGTTGGTGTTTTCTATGAAGCTTTTCAAGGGAAACTATTATGTTAAGTATGACACCTATGCACTTATTTAATAAGTCAATATTGACTATACGAATTTGCGAGGACGAGTTGCACAGGCAAAAGGTCACTAAGGTTGATCCAAAGTTCTTGGAAACAAATAGATATACATTGAATGTAATTATAAAGTCCTTAGGATGCTGGGTGTGATGGTGAATGCAATGACCAGCTGGAGGGCAGTCTTGTGGAAGCTGCGGTTTCATCAAGTACTCCTCTTTATCTACTTGTGGCAGTGGCAGAGAAACCAGCCTAATGTGGGGATCCGATGTGATCTTGTTGACTCAAGTCGAATCTGCATTGTGAGAGTATTGTATGGGAGACTAACCGGGTGTGGAGTGTTGTAGTGATGATTCGGGGTTTGGAACTTAATTTGAGGTTATGAGTTGCAGATGATAGGCAGGCTTGTCTAGGGCGTTTATTGCCAAGGTTTGCCAGTTTCCAGTACAACCCTATTGGTACACCTCAAGGGTCTAGGTGGGGGGGAAAATATATTGTATGAAGTTAATTTCATGAGGCTAGTGATATACAGTAGGGTAAAATAATGTATTCAGAACGAATCTGGGTTTGAGTTTACGACATACAACAATAAATGAAACCACTAACAAAGGCCAATGTATGAAGAAAACACGGAACAATTAACAGTTTAATAGAGGATACCAATTATTTTACACTAATATATTTCGGTCGAGGATAGGAAGTGGCAATACGTCTAAGTATTAAATGCAGTGTGAGAGTGGAACTGAAATTTGAGCTCGGCAAACTGTTGAGAGAATTAAATGGAAAATGATCTACCTAATAATAGAAGTTACACATAATCCATCAAACTAAGTGAAAAGAACAGCTTTTATGGGAACTAATATCTAGAGCTTCTAGGTCTAACAATAAACACCGACTAATTTGAGTACAATAAACTTTTATTTGCTATACTGGAAATTAATTAGTTTTAAAATGATGACTCCTTCATTAAACAAAATTATATTATCTTATTGTGTTGGCAAAACATTGACTTGAGTAACAGGGAGACACTGATAAGTAGCATTTTAAAAGGAGAAAGGCAACAGTGATCATGAGGAAATTACCTTAAGACACGAAAAACTTATTTGAGAGAAACTTAAGGCGCCAGATTTTTCTCACATCTGTTTCATATATTTAGGGGTTCTTTGGAAATTTCAAATTTGGCAGACCTGAACATGGGAGTTGGGCAGTTCTAGGTCCTTGTCTTGTTTACCGAGATGGTTACCGAGTTATGATGTAATGTTATTATTTAAAAATTTACAAAGCCCAGGAACATGGTACGCTATAGATTGCCGTTTTAAAATAGTAGTGACCCAAAATGAATAACCATGGCAATAAAGAACTTAACCAGAAAACAGAAGGCTCAATACAAACGAATTATGACAAGAATATTTAAGATAAAAAAGTACGTATTTCAGGGCAAGCAAAGAAAGCCTTCAGTGCATCACCAGATGAAACAAAGATTACAGACAACACCTGGCTATTATAAAGTAAGTCAAATAACTGATAAAGAAAATTTAAATTACGAAATTATTAGAAAGTACCAAGTAACATTATGAATACAAGAGAAAAAATAAAGTACCAAAGAACTTTATGAATACATCTAAACAAATCTACGTATAATGTGCAGATGACGTCCTGACATGTTTAGTGGTTACCAGAGAGGAAATTATTAAACAAAAACAAATATAAAAGGACGCAATGGCGATCACAGGAGGAGGAGGAGGTAAGCAACCGCAGCCATAAGGTTACCTGCCCTTGAGGAAGCCAGGATGTCCCCAAGCGACAGAGTCAGAGATTGCAGGTATTTCAGATACAATGTTTATGAAACTTTGTTTTTGTTATTTTTTACTTTAATCATAAAGTTAAGAGAGAAATACTTTCGAGCGTTTCCTGCATCATTCATTTTTTTTTTGAAAAATAGCTAAAATAAATTTACAATTTGTGATGTGGTTACAATACCCCTGAACATGTTTTCTCTCTCTTTTCAGAGCCAGCTATGTTTATACGTTCTGCTTGTGGGGGAATCTGGCTCCAAGATGATAATGATAAATCTCATAAATCATTCGAAGGATCATCCTTAAGAAAAGGAAATAATTGGAGAACCATTGCTCATAGATCTCTTATGTAAGTATGATGGAAATCTATTACTGTATAATAAATAAATTTTATTATAAATTACGAAGCCAAATCCCTCCACACACTTTGGGGGGTTTGATTAGTACAGAGAAATTAATGCATTTCAAGTACAAGTAATTGAAGATTATTACACATGAATTATCTAAGAAAATGAAATATTGGAGATTTTAAATAATCTTTGGATTAATAAAATATAATATTCTACAAACTACAAGAACGAAATAACAACTTAGCTGTATGCAGGAAAGCTAGCATGCATTGGGATATATTCGTCACGAGAAACTTGTTCCATCAGCCCATCCTGGGAACACGTGATCAAGGCGGCATCTTATCTTCCTTATTATCAGCAATTCCAAGCTGAAAGGCGAGTAGTATGTAGAAATCACCTAGAGTGTTATAATACCACATTTATTTCTAAATTAGATGTGATAAAGCCCTGTAAATATACTTGCTGGTTATTTTTAATGGGAGTGCAGCATAACGACAAATCGTCCTACCTATTATGTTCGAAGAAAGTGCGAGAAAGCGCGAACGCGAAAGTGTTCGAAGAAAGTGCGAAGAAAGAATATGTGATCACAAAAAACAAGGAAAATGGACTTATAGTCTGTGATATGATAAAGCAGTCACGTCGTCCTAGTGTCTGTAGT
The DNA here is from genome assembly GCA_020271785.1 of Procambarus virginalis. NCBI lineage: Eukaryota > Metazoa > Arthropoda > Malacostraca > Decapoda > Cambaridae > Procambarus > Procambarus virginalis. The sequence goes on from WNGS01135301.1 coordinate 30,987, forward strand.
GGAACGGATGGTGGGTTGATGAGGCGGTAATTTGACCAGCTTCCAGACAATATCTCTAGCTTAATGGCGTCGCTTGCCAGTCCTCCTTCTATCCCAGGTAGCTCCCGCATGCGCAGTCGTGCTACGGCGCACTTAATATGATCTCTGATTTAATTAATATCCCAGTTTAAAGGAACTAAAGGCTATCAGGAATTTGAGAATTAATTTGTCTTATTTGACAATATTCAAATTCTCATTTCTTAATAATTAAATGAACGTTGTTCAATATAAGAGAGTGCTGGATATAAATTCAGTCGTATGTGAATGCGCTGGAATAGCAATTCGTAATTGCAAGAAATATTAACTGCTAATAAACAATACTATATAAACGAATATAAACGTATCTGCTTTAATTCACGAAGTATATTCATGCAATAGTTATTAAATAATAATACTCAAAGGATGTGAAATAAGGAGAATTTAATATAATTCTCATGAATGTAAATATTTTCCCTTTCGTCGTGTGATCTGATGCAATACTACTAGAATTTCTGGGAAAATGAGGCGTTATTATGAGTTAATTAAATGATGTTAATTTCACTACTCTACTGTTTAGTTGTATTATATTACACAATACAAGAATAGTTTAAGGTACTGAATATTAGTAATAAGGTGTTAGATGTTTCCAACACTGCCATCACACCCCCAAAGCTAAACCGTAAATTAGAAATTCTCTAAACAACGAGCTAAACTTTTCCAGTTCTTGAGCACTTGAACATCCATCTAGTGGTTAAAAAATAATATGATTAAGCCCATTTTAATCAGAAACTCGCCCCCGTCTTCAGCAGTATATATGTATGTATGTATGTACTCAACTAATTCACCTAGTTGTGCTTGCGGGGTTGAGCTCTGGCTCTTTGGTCCCCGTCTCTCAACCGTCAATCAACAGGTGTACAGGTTCCTGAGCCTATTGGGCTCTTTCTATTCTACACTTGAAACTGTGTATGGAGTCAGCCGCCACCACATCACTTCCTAATGCATTCCATTTGTCAACCACTCTGACACTGAAAAAATTCTTTCTAATATCTCTGTGGCTCATTTGGGCACTCAGTTTCCACCTGTGTCCCGTAGTGCGCATGCCCCTTGTGTTAAATAGCCTGTCTTTGTCTACCCTATCAATTCCCTTGAGAATCTTGAATGTGGTGATCATGTCCCCCCCCCCTAACTCTTCTGTCTTCCAGCGACGTGAGGTTTAATTCCCGTGTCTCTCCTCGTAGCTCATACCTCTCACCTCGGGTACTAGTCTGGTTGCAAACCTTTGAACTTTTTCCAGTTTAGTCTTATCCTTGACTACATATGGACTAAATGCTGGGGCTGCATGCTCCAGGATTGGCCTGACATATGTGGTATACAAAGTTCTGAATGATTCCTTATATAAGTTTTTCTAAATGCCGTTCTTATGTTGGCCAGCCTGGCATTTGCCGCTTATGTTATCCTCTTGATATGGGCTGCTGGGGACAGGTCTGGCGTGATATCAACTCCCCAGGTCGTCTCTCTGACTCTTAATTTCCACTCCCAGATGATACCTTGGTATCTGGCCTCCTGTTACCTACACCTATCTCATTACATTCAATTTGGGTTTTAACTAAACCATTTGTTTTGACCATTCCCTCAGATTATAGGTCATCTTGAAGCCTCAAGCAGTCCTCCTCTGT
>WNGS01135306.1:0-10548 GCA_020271785.1 Procambarus virginalis
TATTCTGGGAACTGGAGATGTTATTAACATTGGTCTTCATCTGGATGCTGTAACACTCGCCATACCCCAAGGAGAAGGGCTTTTGGGACTACTTATACTAATCTATTTATTCATATTTAATTCATATTTAATTTATATTGAATTAAAATCATTGTCCTAAAGCTATCCTCGGAAGTAAAGCTGATGTTACCAGCGACAGTTTTCAGAGTATTTATTAAACCCCTTCTATTTTAATCCTTTAAAAAGTGCCTAAAGGCTCTTTTTACCAATGTGCTTTTACATAAATTATTAGATTTTCTCAGAGCACACGAGATAGCAAGTAATTTTGTTACTCCGATCCCCAGCGTTTATTCTTCGAGTTGATTATTGTTTGTGTATAAAACACTTACTTTAGTTTTGATGGGTTGGTGTATAAAGAAAAGTTAGAGGTGGTTATGGATTCTTCTGTTTCTCCTATTCTTGAAAATTTCATGTGGAGTTTTTTTAAAACACAATTATCACCTACAGGAGCCGGTCGGCCGAGCGGACAGCACACTGGCTTGTAATCCTGTGGTCCTGGGTTCGAGCCCAGGCGCCGGCGAGAAACAATGTGCAGAGTTTCTTTCACCCTATGCCCCTGTTACCTAGCAGTAAAATAGGTACCTGGGTGTCAACTGTCACGGGCTGCTTCCTGGGGGTGGAGGCCTGGTCGAGGACCGGGCCGCAGGGACACTAAAGTCCCGAAATCATCTCAAGATAACCACAAGATACAGTAATAACTGAAATGTCAGCACTGTGGGGAAATGCCCGATAGACCACTGGAACATTATCCAACACAAACCCAGTTACAAACCCTTTAAGATTTCAACTTAGATTCAACAGAGCTGAAGAAGTTGTTAAACACATATGGCAAAATCTTACTAAAGCGACCATAGGAGTCATAAATATTCATACTCCGCCCAAGTAAAACAGAAACAAGCAACACATAGTGGGCCAGCCAGAGGCTTAGGGCCCGCGCAGAAATATCCCTGCAAAAAAAATTAAAAGGTAATAACTGATGGGAAAGGACCCAGAGCATGACTGAGATATGTTGATGTTTTCACTAAATATGATGAAGATTTCGAGAATCTTGAGAGGTACTTACAGGGCCTTAATAGCGTAACTAGTCCTAATAGCTTGATAGGGCTATTAAGCTAGGTGAGTATTTTTAGTCAATGGGGAGAAAGAGTGAGCATAGCATTTCCAGCGTTAGTAGCTAATGCTAGGCACCGGATTTCTTAGTAGGCTCCTGACGGGAGTATTCTGCCTTAGGCAACGGTGAGAGAGAGGTAACTGGAGGTCAGGTCACCCTCAACGGTCAACTCAGCATCAGTGACGTGGCTCTGACGTCTTGAGTCATTTCGCCTCGGATGAGCCTATAGCGACCCGCTATGCTTAGATGCCTGGAGAAAAGACGATCGCTGATTGGCTAATCACAGATCCGAAGACTTCTGTTTGGTAGTACTTATAGTAATGAGGACCATAGTATATATACCGACAAAACAACGAAATTAGAAAGTAGAAATCGGCACTATTGAGTTGCACAAACCGGAAAACTATTTTTTACTTGTGTTACAAAGACAACCTAAACTAAACTAACCTAACCTTCCTAGGCCTAATACACGATATCTGAGGCCCAATATAGTACATATGTGTGCTATACTAGGCCTAGGAATATTTAAGTCTGTTTTTAGCTTCATTTTGTTTTAAGAATGTCTTACTAGTCACTATACTAAAAATTCGTGTAGTCGCATATCTAAAAACTACATACGAATTCGTGACAATTAACGGTCGAACACAATAGGTATTATCTAAACAGGAAGATGGGATGTTAAAGTAACATAACAGGTAACGGTGGTCCAGTGGTAGGGTACACGACAGGCAATGCCAGGGGTGTAGGTTCGCACCTCCTCACAGCCTTGGTGGGTTTTCTCATTATATTATTTTATTTATCATTATTATTATTTTTATTATTATTATTAAGAAGATTACAGCTGTCATCAATTACTCATAGCATTACGCTTCTTGATGTCAGGGTTAATGTTCAAATTGCTTTATTCAGTTCGATCAGTAGCCAAACCACTTGGGCTGGACGGTGCAATGATCAGTGATCTTGTAATGATTCTGTTCTTCACACATCTATCTGACCATTGGAATAATTAAACATATGGATTATGATGAAGGGATGAAGAAAAAGTGAAGAGAAAATGAACAACAACCACTGACTATCGGGGTCGGCAGGAGTTCGATCCCTCCAGGAAGGTCCAGGTAGCTGAACACTGCTCGGTCATCCAGTCCTCATAACTCAGTACCTTTACCACATTTCCAACCCAAGTGCTTGAGTGTCACACTGTCCTAGCACTTCATCCTGACCTTACCTAGCCTCGGAGTTCCTGCCCACTCTCCGACATCACCAGTGGTCGTTTGGTCCTCCTTAAGAAAAATTGTAAATCATTAGCAAGGAGAGATTGTAGGTCACCATCAAGGGGAGATTGTAGGTCACCATCAAGGGGAGATTGTAGGTCACCATCAAGGGGAGATTGTAGGTCACCATCAAGGGGAGATTGTAGGTCACCATCAAGGGGAGATTGTAGGTCACCATCAAGGGGAGATTGTAGGTCACCATCAAGGGGAGATTGTAGGTCACCATCAAGGGGAGATTGTAGGTCACCATCAAGAGGAGATTGTAGGTCACCATCAAGGGGAGATTGTACGTCACCATCAAGGGGAGATTGTAGGTCACCATCAAGGGGAGATTGTAGGTCACCATCAAGGGGAGATTGTTGGTCACCATCAAGGGGAGATTGTAGGTCACCATCAAGGGGAGATTGTAGGTCACCATCAAGAGGAGATTGTAGGTCACCATCAAGGGAGATTGTTGGTCACCATCAAGGGGAGATGGTAAGTCACCATCAAGGGGAGATGGTAAGTCACCATCAAGGGGAGATGGTAAGTCACCATCAAGGGGAGATGGTAAGTCACCATCAAGGGGAGATGGTAAGTCACCATCAAGGGGAGATGGTAAGTCACCATCAAGGGGAGATGGTAAGTCACCATCAAGGCGAGATGGTAAGTCACCATCAAGGGGAGATGGTAAGTCACCATCAAGGGGAGATGGTAAGTCACCATCAAGGGGAGATGGTAAGTCACCATCAAGGGGAGATGGTAAGTCACCATCAAGGGGAGATGGTAAGTCACCATCAAGGGGAGATGGTAAGTCACCATCAAGGGGAGATGGTAAGTCACCATCAAGGGGAGATGGTAAGTCACCATCAAGGGGAGACTCAGCCACGCTATTCACTAAGAGAAAGGTCATCAAGTTAGTCTCTAAATATTAAACTTTCCTTCTACTCCTCGTCTCGTAGACTTCGTGTAGCAACTTAATCTGCTCTTTACTTTTTCTGTTGAAGGTTACTCTTAATGTTGCCTTCCTTCACGTGGTGCCTTCCTTCACGTGTTGCCTTCCTTCACGTGTTGCCTTCCTTCACGTGTTGCCTTCCTTCACGTGGTGCCTTCCTTCACGTGTTGCCTTCCTTCACGTGGTGCCTTCCTTCACGTGTTGCCTTCCTTCACGTGTTGCCTTCCTTTACGTGGTGCCTTCCTTCACGTGGTGCCTTCCTTCACGTGGTGCCTTCCTTCACGTGGTGCCTTCCTTCACGTGTTGCCTTCCTTCACGTGTTGCCTTCCTTCACGTGTTGCCTTCCTTCACGTGTTGCCTTCCTTCACGTGGTGCCTTCCTTCACGTGGTGCCTTCCTTCACGTGTTGCCTTCCTTCACGTGTTGCCTTCCTTCACGTGTTGCCTTCCTTCACGTGTTGCCTTCCTTCACGTGTTGCCTTCCTTCACGTGTTGCCTTCCTTCACGTGTTGCCTTCCTTCACGTGTTGCCTTCCTTCACGTGGTGCCTTCCTTCACGTGGTGCCTTCCTTCACGTGGTGTCTTCCTTCACGTGTTGCCTTCCTTCACGTGTTGCCTTCCTTCACGTGTTGCTTTCCTTCACGTGTTGCCTTCCTTCACGTGTTGCCTTCCTTCACGTGGTGCCTTCCTTCACGTGGTGCCTTCCTTCACGTGTTGCCTTCCTTCACGTGTTGCCTTCCTTCACGTGGTGCCTTCCTTCACGTGGTGCCTTCCTTCACGTGTTGCCTTCCTTCACGTGTTGCCTTCCTTCACGTGGTGCCTTCCTTCACGTGTTGCCTTCCTTCACGTGTTGCCTTCCTTCACGTGTTGCCTTCCTTCACGTGTTGCCTTCCTTCACGTGTTGCCTTCCTTCACGTGTTGAGAGAAAATGTCCAAAATAACAGTTTGTCGTTGCGGTTGAGGTCAATTACCATTTAAAGGGTTAAAATGGCCGCAAGAAAAACTTCTTGACAACAAGCAGGTATACAATATTCCTGAATGTAGTTCAGGCTTAAAGTAAACTCTCAGTTTACTTTAGAACAAGAATACTTTACCTACTTTGTTCAGCAAGAAGCGGCGTGCATCTCTCATGGTGTACTGAGAAGTCCAAGATATTGTGGCATAAGTTTCTGTTCTCTTGCCTCAATATTTTTGAGCATCATGTTCTCATTTTCTATAACTTGCCATAGTTATCAGAGTACTCTGATCTTTAACATAACCCTCCCTATGTTGTCAGTTAAGCGCCGTGTTTAATTGCTCTAAGACACTGCGTATATTTCTCGTAGGGGGATGATAGCGTATAAAATGTGGTATATTACTTGCTCACTCGAATTAATTTTTATATTAATTTGCCACATTTTAATATGAAATAGATGTTTTCACTCTTTCATATACTAAATGACAATAATAAAATCAGAAGGCAATATACAAATGAAGACGATAGACATGAACTGATTATATTAAATCAAATACTAGGTTAGTAATTAATCTTAAGAAAAAAACTTTAAATTTCGTCAAAATTTAATCAGCCGATGTGGAGAGAATATGGGAAGGTTGTGACTGTCACATGTGAAGTACAGCCATCTTTCTGATGAAAAATGTTGGTCTGTAAAATTGGAAAACCGACAATAACGTTCCGAGAACTGAAGTTGTGGCTCATATTCCGTGAACTTTGTCCTGCGGTGCCAAGGGCCCACATTCTCCAGCCTGGCCGTTGTCACGGAGAACTCTCAGCGGGGCCGCCGGTGTGTCACAGGCAAGTTGTGGGGAACTCGGAGTCAGGATTTCATCAGGTGGCTGGCGGCGAGTCAACAGAGGTGCGGGTCCGGCGCCGCCTGCAGGCGACACTGGAAAGCTTGAGAATTTAAGGCGAGGAAGTACGCTGCGCCTCTCGTGGTGCTGTTGCATATTAAACTGTCTCGGAGAGGAGGTATATAGCACGCAGCCCACAATGTTTGCTCGCACGAGATGTCACCATTAACTGAGGTGTGCCAAGAAGACATTAATTACCGAAAGAACAGTCATAGTTTGACGCTGAAGGGTTATTCGCTCTCCGACAAGGCCTCCTGGTTGGTCGTCTGGTAAAGCAGGCAGTTGGACCCGGCTGCTCGCATGTCTGGCGTATGAATCACAGCCAGGATGATCAGGTAAGGTCAGGTTGATGGTGCTCGTTTATGTAAAATATTATATTTGAGGAATAAAATACGTAGTCCACTTTAGCGGTAAAACATAATATAAGTCAATTTCAGAACTTAAGTCAGGTCAGAATTAAGTAAATTGGATGATATGACAAAATTAAGTAAACTATATACCCAAACGAGATGGAAGACAACATTTATGACCAAGAAGACATATTTGTTCATTTCAATGTAATATGTAACCACAACCACATTGTTCATGAATATATATTGATATTAAGGAATAACATATATATAATATATATATATATATATATATATATATATATATATATATATATATATATATATATATATTATATATTTATATATATATATATATATATATATATATATATATATATATATATATAAACTCACACCCCAGAAGTGACTCGAACCCATACTCCCAGGACCAACGCAACTGGTATGTACAGGGATGCCTTAAACCACTTGACCATCACGACCGGACAATAAGGAAGTGATAGCCAAGGCTATATGAACCACTTCCCCGCCGGCACTCGGATGGTAATCTTGGGCATAGCATTTTATCAAATCACCTCATTTTTTGGGTCGTTGCGTTGCGTTGCTCCTGGGAGTATGGGTTCGAGTCACTTCTGGGGTGTGAGTTTTCAGTTGTATCTAGTCCTGGGGACCATTCAGGCTTGTTTGCATTTGTGTTCCTCACGTGTTGCCCCAAAAAATGAGGTGATTTGATAAAATGCTATGCCCAAGATTACCATCCGAGTGCCGGCGGGGAAGTGGTTCATATAGCCTCGGCTATCACTTCCTTATGTCCGGTCGTGATGGTCAAGTGGTTTAAGGCATCCCTGTACATACCAGTTGCGTTGCTCCTGGGAGTATGGGTTCGAGTCACTTCTGGGGTGTGAGTTTTCAGTTGTATCTAGTCCTGGGGACCATTCAGGCTTGTTTGCATTTGTGTTCCTCACGTGTTGCCCCAAAAAATGAGGTGATTTGATAAAATGCTATGCCCAAGATTACCATCCGAGTGCCGGCGGGGAAGTGGTTCATATAGCCTCGGCTATCACTTCCTTATGTCCGGTCGTGATGGTCAAGTGGTTTAAGGCATCCCTGTACATACCAGTTGCGTTGCTCCTGGGAGTATGGGTTCGAGTCACTTCTGGGGTGTGAGTTTTCAGTTGTATCTAGTCCTGGGACCATTCAGGCTTGTTTGCATTTGTGTTCCTCACGTGTTGCCCCAAAAAATGAGGTGATTTGATAAAATGCTATGCCCAAGATTACCATCCGAGTGCCGGCGGGGAAGTGGTTCATATAGCCTCGGCTATCACTTCCTTATTGTCCGGTCGTGATGGTCAAGTGGTTTAAGGCATCCCTGTACATACCAGTTGCGTTGCTCCTGGGAGTATGGGTTCGAGTCACTTCTGGGGTGTGAGTTTTCAGTTGTATCTAGTCCTGGGGACCATTCAGGCTTGTTTGCATTTGTGTTCCTCACGTGTTGCCCCAAAAAATGAGGTGATTTGATAAAATGCTATGCCCAAGATTACCATCCGAGTGCCGGCGGGGAAGTGGTTCATATAGCCTCGGCTATCACTTCCTTATTGTCCGGTCGTGATGGTCAAGTGGTTTAAGGCATCCCTGTACATACCAGTTGCATTGCTCCTGGGAGTATGGGTTCGAGTCGCTTCTGGGGTGTGAGTTTTCAGTTGTATCTAGTCCTGGGGACCATTCAGGCTTGTTTGCATTTGTGTTCCTCACGTGTTGCCCCAAAAAATGAGGTGATTTGATAAAATGCTATGCCCAAGATTACCATCCGAGTGCCGGCGGGGAAGTGGTTCATATAGCCTCGGCTATCACTTCCTTATGTCCGGTCGTGATGGTCAAGTGGTTTAAGGCATCCCTGTACATACCAGTTGCGTTGCTCCTGGGAGTATGGGTTCGAGTCACTTCTGGGGTGTGAGTTTTCAGTTGTATCTAGTCCTGGGGACCATTCAGGCTTGTTTGCATTTGTGTTCCTCACGTGTTGCCCCAAAAAATGAGGTGATTTGATAAAATGCTATGCCCAAGATTACCATCCGAGTGCCGGCGGGGAAGTGGTTCATATAGCCTCGGCTATCACTTCCGTATTGTCCGGTCGTGATGGTCAAGTGGTTTAAGGCATCCCTGTACATACCAGTTGCGTTGCTCCTGGGAGTATGGGTTAGAGTCACTTCTGGGGTGTGAGTTTTCAGTTGTATCTAGTCCTGGAGACCATTCAGGCTTGTTTGCATATATATATATATATATATATATAATATATATATATATATATATATATATATATATATATAAGTGTTGTTAAATATGACCGAAAAAGTAAGATAAATAATTCTAACACGAATTTTCTCATATTTCTTATGTTTGTTTTTACTGTCGATGGTATTTGTAAAATCAATTCTCCAAAATTCATATTTATTTCTAGATCTGACGCGACGCTTGAACGCGTTTCGTAATAACTTATTACATTTTCAAAGACTTTAGTTTACACACACACACACTGTAACAGAGTTTTACTTAATGCTAACATTGAATAACTTGTCTTATATACTCGCATATGGGTGAGGTGATATGTTGCAACAGTTTTAGATGAGGTGAACAAAACTTTTGACAGAACACGGTGCAATGGGTACAAATTGGATATATAAGAGGGAAGAATGGAAGTAACTACAAAGGGCCTATTGGCCCATACTTCCTCTTGATTCTACTATATTGATACGGAGTCTTGAAGTGGGTAGAATATAGTTGTGCATTAATTGGCTGTTGATCGCTGGTGTTGACTTTTGGTCTGTAGTGCCTCGCAGATGTCGAGTCGCCTGCTATCGCTGTATCTATCGATGATTTCTGTGTTGTTTGTTAAGACTTCTCTATCTGTCAATGGTCTGGTTGTTTCTCTATCTGTCAATGGTCTGGTTGTGGGAAGAGATTATATGTTCCTTAACGGAGCCCTGTTGCTTATGCATTGTTAAAAGCCAGGAAAGAGATGTTGTTGTCTTGCCTATATACTGAGTTCTTTGTCTTACAGTTCCCAAAGGGCATTTGAAGGCATAGACGACGTTGGTCTTCTTTAAGCTTTCTGCTTTGTGTCTGGAGAGTTTTTCCATGAGTAGATTGGCGTTTTGTTGGTTTTATAGTAAATCGTCAATTTTATCTTCTGATTTTTGTCTGTAGGGATAACGTTCCTATCAACAATATCTTTCAGGACCCTTTCGTCCTTTCATGAGCTGTGGAAAGAAGTTCCTGTAAAATAGTCTAATAGGGGTTACAGGTGTTGTATTAGTTGACTCTTCAGAGGTTGCATGGCGTTTCACTTTCCTTTTTATGATGTCTTCAACGAAACCATTGGAGAAGTCGTTGTTGACTAAGACCTGCCTTACTCTACAGAGTTCTTCATCGACTTTCTTCCATCCTGAGCTGTGGCTGAGAGCACGGTCGACGTAAGCGTTGACAACACTCCTCTTGTACCTTTGGGAAGTCACTGCTGGCATTGAGGCTCATTCCAATGTTTGAAAAAACATAGGATATATATATATATATATATATATATATTTATATATATATATATATATATATATATATATATATATATTATATATATATAAAATTCCACAAACTGCCTATTACCTCTAACTGAATTTATATAATTTTTAGACACTCCATCCACCAGGGGACTCGAACACTGGCCAAACGATGTGGCAGTTACGCTGTATCCACTACACTATCTTCAAAGCAAGAGAGGTTAAATACCCCAGAATTCCAACCTCTCTTAATTGCTTTGAAGTATAGTGTAGTGGATACAGCGTGCAACTGCCACCTCGTTGGCCAGTGTTCGAGTCCCCTGGTAGTTCTGAGAACACTGGTATTGATCCTCTTCTGAGCACACTGGTATTGATCCTCTTCTGACACAATGGTATTGATCCTCTTCTGAGAACACTGGTATTGATCCTCTTCTGAGCAACACTGGTATTGATCCTCTTCTGAGCACACTGGTATTGATCCTTTTTGAGAACACTGGTATTGATCCTCTTCTGAGCACACTGGTATTGATCCTCTTCTGACCACACTGGTATTGATCCTCTTATGAGCACAACGGTATTGATCCTTCTGAACACACGTGGTATTGATCCTCTTCTGAGCACACTGGTATTGATCCTCTTCTGAACACACCTGGTATTGATCCTCTTCTGAGCATATTGGTATCGATTACGTGTATTTTTTTTCTTTCTTTCCTTCCCCCTTGTCTCTTTTTTGTTTGTTTTTTTTCCTCTCTCTCTTTCTCTATCTGTCTCTGAATTGCTGAAAGTATATATTTTTTGTTAATTTATTTCTGATTGATTGATCATCTTTCCAAACATGTGATCTTTTGTTTATTTTAGTAAAAACTAACGTACCGAACCTCAACATAACTAAGTCAGCAATCATGTTCTTTATGTAATAAAATAATATTAATTTAAATATACCATTTTTTGTTTATGTAAATAACGAAAATTGAGGCAAATCGGGGCTTGGATACTTGGCCGAGTAGTGTGTTCTGGCTATTAGGTACGACATAATATAAGTATGTGTTATTTGTATATATATATATATATATATATATATATATATATATATTAGAAAATAATTATATATATTATATTATAATATATTGATATATATATATTTTTTTGACCACTCCACCCACCAGGGGACTCGAACACTGGCCAACGAGGTGGCAGTTGCAACGCTGTATCCACTACACTATACTTCAAAGCAATTAAGAGAGGTACGAATTCTGGGGTATTTAACAAACCAGAACTCCAATCACTCCCAGGCAATGAGATAGTGTGAGACCTCTGGTGCTTTCATCGAGCACTGTTATGTGGGAGAACTGGTATGCCAAATGCTTAATGCACAGACTAGCCTATAACCACTAGTTGAAGTTATATAACTTTTTAGACACTCCAC